>CANTUR010001907.1:0-68231 GCA_947683625.1 Mallotus nudiflorus
ATTACCAAAATACCCCTATATATATATTCACTATAAATGTTCAAAAATTCACCAAAAATTATATAATTACTCAAAAATTAATTTCTCAACATCTAATTCAATAATATCAATAAATATACTCAATTTACCAATTTATTTCAATTAAACACATAATTAACCCTATTTTTCAAAATTACCTAAACTTAATAAATTCCAAATAAATACATAAAAATTCACAAAAAGTACAAATAAATTTCTATAATTCATTTAAACTCCTATAATCACCATAAAATACAATTTCATAATTTAATTAATTAATTTTCGAAAATTAGAAAATAATAATAAAATAATCAAAAATTCACAAAAATTAAAATAAATTCCAAAAATTCTAAAAAATTTACAGAATGTAGATTAAGCTTCCAGGAACAAAGTTTGTGAAGGAAGTTTTCATGAATCAATCAAATTAAAGCTAAAAAAAATTTGAAACCCAAAATGGCTGATTTGAAAAAATTGAAACCTAAGCAATTCTAGACCAAATCAAGTGAAACAAAGCTTGGAATTACACTTACCAGAGCTCAAGGAGAAGATAGAGACTGACAACATCAAATTTGGTGGCCGAAAAGTGCTTGGTCGGAGTTAAGTTGATTTTTGGCTCTTTGACGAAAATCCGGTCAAAACTTACCGGAAAAGAGTGTTTTAGGTGGTGGAAATGGCTGGAGGTGGAAGAGGAAGGCTGAGAGGCATAGTAACAGGAAGAAAACCAGCTTGAAAGTGGCTGGAAATGGAAGAAAACATTTTGGGAGGAAGAAGATGAAGGAGGGGCAAAATTGTAAATAAATGGAAGTTTTGGTTTTTTGATAAAAATTATGTATATATGTATATATATATATATTTACACTATATATTATAATAATATAAAATTTCACACATATTAAATATACACCACACAGATATTTTAATATGTTTAATAATTTATAAACTTAAAATTAATTAATACAAAAATTAAATAATAAAATTAAGGAAATTAATTAAGCTCTAATTAATTTAAATAAATACACATATATACATTTTATTTTAGCACTTTAAAATTATATATGAGTTCATGCAAATTCATAAAACTAGTCAAAATAAATAGTATTAATTTATTTACGTGTCCATTTCCTCGAAAATATAATTTTCGGGAAAATTTTACGTAAAGTACTTAAAATAATATAAAATAATTAAAATTAGCTTTAAACAAACAACAAACTCATAAAATATCATAAATATATATACAAAAATTATTAACACTGCATATCCCGATGCAGTATAAAAATATTTAAAAATTTGGGATATTACAGTCTTCCCCCTTACAAGAATTCGTCCCCGAATTCCAAAAAGAAAATTACAAGATCAAGAAAGAAAGAGATACGGGTAAAAAGCTCGTATCTCAACTTCAGTCTTTTACGTAAGCTCTTTCACTTTGTTGCCACGTCACGGAACCTTGATCATCTGAATCTAATTCGAACATAACTATCGAGCTTGATAATTTACAATTACAACTGATTCCTTCTCAAACTTCAGGTCTTCATTCTGTTCTATATTGTTCAACGTGTCTCATCACACCACTTTTCGGAGACATCTTCAGAATTACAGTCTTCGATCTGAAACTCCATATCTCTGCATCTAGGATCCATATCGCTCTTCTGATCACAGCAACTTCTTCGCTATATTCTGAACCATCTCATATCTAATTAAGACTTCTTTCCATAAAAGCTTCAGGTGGTGTCATTCCAATACTGCTATGGTAGCTGTTATTATAAGCGAATTCTATAAGTAGCATATAATCAACCTAGCTACCTTCTAGATCCAAAACACACATCTTCAACATACTATTTAGTGTCTGGATCATCCTCTCAAACTGTCATCTGTCTGAGGATGAAAAGCAGTATTAAAATCCAATCAGGTGTCTATTACTCTCCATAATCTCTGCCAAAATCGAAAGGTAAACACTGTACCTTTACCATATACAATGGACACAGGTAGTCCATACAGGCACACAATATGCTTCATATGCAGCTTAGCCCACTTAGCTACTGAATAAGTGGCTTCCACTGGCCAAAAATTAGCTGACTTGGTCAATTTGTCTACAATCATTCCAACGAAATCATATTCACCCTTCGAACGAGGTAACCAACCACAAAAATTATCACAATTCTCTCTTATTTCCACCCAAATTCAAAAGAGATCAAAACTTCTCAGAAGACTTCTGATATTCAGCTTTCACCGATTGGCAATTTTAACACTTAGAAATACAATCAGTCACATCCTTCTATAATCCAACCCACTAGTACTGATCCTGAATACTGTGATAATTCTTGGTAACCATTTGGATGTACACTGAAAGTTCACTTCCACAGCTTATATAGAATCCCTTTCTCAGATTACAACATCAACCCTGTATCATTAACTTGGGCATCTCCTATCAGCAGATCATTCTATGGTGATATGCCATGATGACATGCTATGATGAATGTCATGATGAGATGATCTAATGAAATGTTATGATGAAATGCTAGAATGAAATGTCGTGATGAAATGCTGTAATGAGATGCTATGATGATATGATGAAATGCTGTAATGATATCAGGTCTTATCCTCTAAAGTTCACGTAACCCTCATATCAATCAGTCTTCTTCAGTATTTAGAAGCTGTTCTAACAAACATCTGTTCACACAATCTTCCCATTCTTCTGAGTTATGCGGGTTATAGGAGCTGCAATTCTAGAGAATTCTATTAAGATTTCCTATGATACCCAATTAAACCCAAAAAATTACAGATCTCAATGGATTCAGTCAGTTTGGGCCTCTCAGATGCTATTTTGATCTTTTGTGGATCAACTCGAATTCTATCCTTAAACGCCACAATTCTAAGAAAAATAACACTCTCCACCCAATGATCACACTTCTTGAATTCAGCATAAAGCTGACATTCTCTTAGTGTCTGTAGTATAGTCCTCAAGTGATATGTGCCCTTTGATTCACTTCGAATAGATTAGTATATCATTAATGAAGACTACTACCAACTGATCCACAACTAATGATAACCCGACTTCAAATTAATTTTTGAAAAGAATTGTGCACTCTTTAGCTGATCAGACAGGTCATCTATCCTCAAAAGAGGATACTTGTCCTTCACTGTTACCCTGTTCATCTCTCTACAGTCAATGCATAGTTTCAAGGTACCATCCTTCTTCCTTACAACAGGACTAGTGCACCCCGAAGAGAAACATAAGGTCTAACAAAACCTTGGTCATACAGCTCTCGTAATTGCTCCTACAGCTCTGTAAAAGTCATTTTGTAGGGCTACGTTGAAATAGGAGTTATATCAGGAACCACATCGATACAGAATTCAATCTCTGTAAAGTGGTAAACTTGGTAACTCATAGGCAATTAAAACATCTAGGAGAGACAACTTCTCCACTGAATTATACTCAACTAGAGCCAGATATTCTTGACAATCCTTTCACATCTCATCAAGATTAATTACACCCAAAAGACTGAATTCATAATAACTCTCTGAGTCTTAATTCTCGGTTTAGATGCCAATATATTACACTTAATCCTGTAACATATAATTCCATAGTCTCCTCTTATACTGTATTACGTCTTCAGTATGACATATCAGATTGAAGAGTTTACAGGTAATCTTCTCAACTAATTGCTATTCCCTTACTCTATGCAATAGCTGATACAGGTAATTATCCTTCCTTAAAGGTGGATGGAAGTATCTTAGAAATCCCCCTTTAACTCAAATTATGTGTTGCAATCAGAACTGACAGCTTGCCATAAAGAGTACAAGAGTGCTTCGTCTTCATTAGACATTTTCCAATTCCCCCATCAAAGCATATTCAAACAACTGTCAAACTTGATTAAATGCTATCAAGCTTTTATTAATCTCGGCTATCCTGGCCACAATTGTTGCACGTTCAAGTCCAAAAGGAATGCTTGTACTACTTACAATGACTACCTTAACCCTTGAGTTATAGTTGCCTCTAACCTACCCCTATACTAAATAGGTGTAGTAGGGCTGGAACTATAACCACAACTTGAACTTGAAAAGACTGATTATCAATATTGTCTTTGGAGAAGAAACAATTCACATTCACTACGCTGAAAAGATATAGAAATCAACAGAATTCAGAATATAGCATATACGCAGAATTGACATGTCTCAAGTTCTCGGTTGAAAAAGAAATTACATCTGCTGAACGATCGAAGGTACCAGCACCGCATCTTGCAAAACTCTTGTTGCAGAAGCAACATCATTGCAATGCTAAGCCACCAGCTCCTCATTTAGTTATTCCCATTGTCAACAGTGATCATCATGCCTTCTAAATCCATCTCTACCCCTACGCCTAACAGGATGCATAAGGGGTAGAACCTCGTGCTCAGAAGATCAACTATCATCGATCTCATCGATCGATGGAGCGATTCACGCTCAAGGCAATCAACAAGGAGCAAAAATAAACAAATAGTTCAAATAATCACAAACATCAACAGACACCCTAACAGTTACGCGGAATTCCTAATGCAAGGAAGACTTTTCAAAGACATAACCGAACTTAATTCACTGCAGTAGTTTAACAGAAAACACAACTTCGAAAACTAGGGCCACAACTCAAACAACTAAGCCCTGACACAGAACTCAGCTCTAATACCAACTTTGTCATGACCCAAACTAGGAGTCATGACCGGCGCTAGGAAACGAGAATTCTTTCGAATCCGGAACCCGTAGCAAGCCTTAGAAAATAAAATCATACAATAATTATATAAAAGTACGACCAAATTAAAAATTTTCTGAATCAATATATAAAATAAATACTCCAAATCCTTTTATAAATGAATACATATTCGTACAATGTTCAAATACAAATTCTCAGAGTATTTAATATCCAAACAAAATAATACACTTCCAATATAGTGACACTACTACTGCAGTTTCTAGAATACAATTCAAAGTTCAGAATATACATTTGCATAAAACAGCCGGGACTGAAGAACACCGACAAGGAACTCTACAACTAAGGTCTGACGATATGGAATCTCCTGAAAAAAAATAATTGAGGGGGGTCAGATCTCACTGAGTGAATTATTATACTATATATACATGCAAACTAAACCATAACAATCAGGCATTCTTATATATATATGTATATACACACATTTCACACGAATGCCAAACTTTGCTTTTATAAATACAGTAAATGTAGAAAACATTTGTTTTAATTCATGAAGAATCCATAGAACCCTAAATAATAACAACCTCAAACAATCCCATCATCACTCTAGCCATACAGGCTCACTTGATTCCAAATACAACACTTATTCCAATTTGGACAGCAGACTGGCCCTAAGACACTAAGTCGACCGAGCTCCAGCAGTCTGGCTGTCAGTGTGATTGGCCCCGAGACACTTGGTCAACCGAGCTCCAGCAATCACACTATCCATCACCTCACATCTCAATCAACCCAATAGATCATTCAATTCACTTATGGACAGTAGACTAGCCCCGAGACACTAATTCAACCGAGCTCCAGCAGTCTGACTGTCAGTGTGATTGGCCCCGAGACACTTAGTCAACCGAGCTCCAGCAACCACACTATCTAACATACCATTAATCTTAGTCAAATCAATTAAATCAATTATAATCACCCAATTTTAACTCTCACTCAATCCTTATCTATCGTACCGGTACGTACACGGTCCTAGTGCTGCCCACTAGGAAGCACGTTCTATTGATATCCTTCACTTCGAATAAATCATTCATTTAAAAAATAATTAATGTAGAACAATATTCATAATAGTAAAACCAACCATATATATATACCAAAAATATACCTAAAATATACCCAGTATATTTCAGGTATATATATATATATATAGTCAAATAAAATATGAAATAAACTAAAGATAAATCATTAATATAGTTAAAAAAAAATTTAAATGAGTAACAATAATATAACATGCATTATCTTAAAAATATACTTAAATATGCAAAAGATATACCCTAAGTACTCAAATCATTTAATAAACCATTTATGCATAAATATTCATTTAAATACGTGTTTGTGTTTAACATATATTCACAAATATACTAAAAATAAACCTAATTATCTAGCATGCATATATCAAAAATAAACCCTAAATATACCACTAATGTGTTAGGTTTAATTTAATAATAAAACATTTATTTATTCGGAAATAAATAAAAAATATACCAAAAATAAACTTAAAAATAATTTAAGTGTAGGTTTATAATTTAACATGCAATTATTTAAGAATAAACCTAAAATCTATTGAAACTATACCTAAAGTATACTAATCATTTAATAAAATAATTATGTCTAAGTGTACATTTTAAAACATGTGTATATTACTCAAATATATTAAACCTAAACCTAATTGTTTAATGTGCATATATCAAACTAACATGCATAATTATTTAATATGCATATATATAAGAATGCAACCCTAGATGTACCAAAAATATTATAATTTAAATCATTTTTTTTAAAACATACAATGAAAATGAAAAATTCTAAATAATGCACCCTATATGCAGTGCATATATATACAGTATAATAACTCACATGTTAGCACTCCACGAGACAAACTCGACGGGCCTGATCCGTTAGGCCTCGATCTCGACGTAGCTAGACAAACAAATGACAACATGAAATCAGAATAAATTTAACAAAAATTCTAAAGACTCGATCTAGAATTTTAGACACAGCTTTAGAATAGGAATTTGACCGGACATCATGTTTTACGAGAATTCTACCGAAAATCCGGCAGAACCTCCCCTGTAAAATGGACATCTCTCTACTCAAAGAGTAGAGCCAGTCCTGCAAAAAAATACACTTCGGAATAAACACAGGATTACAATCAAAATCCCTCGGTCGGACTCCAAACTACAATTCACCGACCGAGGTTCACAATACACAGAATATTTATAAAATACCGAAAATGCCCTTATATAATAAAAATACATTTTATAAATCCAAATTACGTAATTAACCCTAAAACATACTAAAAATCAATAAAAACCCATTTATTTAGAAAAATAGTATATTATATATAATTTGAAAATAATTTACGAAAAATAGTTTTAATTAGTTAAAAATACTAAAAATTTGCAGAAATCATTTTTATACCCTAAATAACAATTAAAACCAATTTAATTACATTTTTAACCAATTTAGTGTAAAATTACCAAAATACCCCTATATATATATATTCACTATAAATGTTCAAAAATTCACCAAAAATTATATAATTACTCAAAAATTAATTTCTCAACATATAATTCAATAATATCAATAAATATACTCAATTTACCAATTTATTTCAATTAAACACATAATTAACCCTATTTTTCAAAATTACCTAAACTTAATAAATTCCAAATAAATACATAAAAATTCACAAAAATTACAAATAAATTTCTATAATTCATTTCAACTCCTATAATCACCATAAAACACAATTTCATAATTTAATTAATTAATTTTCGAAAATTAGAAAATAATAATAAAATAACCAAAAATTCACAAAAATTAAAATAAATTCCAAAAATTCTAAAAAATTTACAGAATGTAGATTTAGATTTCAGAAACAAATTTTGTGAATGAAGTTTTCATGAATCAATCAAATTAAAGCTAAAAAAAATTCGAAACACAAAATGGCTGATTTGAAGAAATTGAAACCTAAGCAATTCTAGACCAAATCAAGTGAAACAAAGCTTGGAATTATACTTACCAGAGCTCAAGGAGAAGATAAAGACTGACGGCATCAAATTTGGTGGCCGGAAAGTGCTTGGTCGGAGTTAAGTTGATTTTTGGCTCTTTGAAGAAAATCCGGCCAAAACTCATCGGAAAAGAGTGTTTTAGGTGGTGGAAATGGCTGGAGGTGGAAGAGGAAGGCTGAGAGGCATAGTAACAGGAAGAAAACCAGCTTGAAAGTGGCTGGAAATGGAAGAAAACATTTTGGGAGGAAGAAGATGAAGGAGGGGCAAAATTGTAAATAAATGGAAGTTTTGGTTTTTTGATAAAAATTATGTATATATGTATATATATATATATATATATATATATATATATATTTACACTATATATTATAATAATATAAAATTTCACACACATTAAATATACACCACACACATATTTTAATATGTTTAATAATTTATAAACTTAAAATTAATTAATACAAAAATTAAATAATAAAATTAAGGAAATTAATTAAGCTCTAATTAATTTAAATAAATACACATATATACATTTTATTTTAGCACTTTAAAATTATATGTGAGTTCATGCAAATTTATAAAACTAGTCAAAATAAATAGTATTAATTTATTTACGTGTCAATTTCCCCGAAAATATAATTTCCGGGAAAATTTTACGTAAAGTACTTAAAATAATATAAAATAATTAAAATTAGTTTTAAACAAACAACAAACTCATAAAATATCATAAATATATATACAAAAATTATTAACACTGCATATCCCGATGCAGTATAAAAATATTTAAAAATTCGGGATATTACACATACATACCCTGTTGATAGGCAGGCTGAACAACTGGAGGTACAGGAACATCAAATTCAGGCTCAACAGGCTGCTTGTCCTGTAACTCTCTCTGCCTACGGCAACCTGCCGCTCCTCGAGGTCTACCTCTGCCACGACCTCTACGTCTAACTGGCTGCTTAGGAGGTAAAACCTCATCCTGAAAAGACTCATCATCCTCGGCCTCAACGACCGGTGGAGCGACACGCGCTCGCCTCCTCATACTGAAAAGACAAATGGAAAGATTCAGACAAACAGGCAACGGAGGAATAACGCAGAAAACTAAAACAAGGAATACTTATCAATACGTACTCGAACCTAATGCACTGCAGTAATTACCAAAGAAAACACAACTCTAAAACTAGGGTCATGACTCATACAACTAAGCCCTGACACAGAACTCCGCTCTGATACCAACTTTGTCACGACCCAAAACAGGGGCCATGACTGGCGCTAGGGAACGGGAATTCTTTCAAATCCGGAACCCGTAGCAAGCCTAAAAATAAAATCAAACATGCAATAGTAATAACAATATATAATGCAGCGGAAATAAAAATCATAAATATAATATTAACATATGCACCAACTGGATTTAAATCAAATCCTCATCATTTCATATATATAAATTTTTTTTAATACAAATCTAGTTCAAATATAATACAACATCTCTTAAATAATTTAATGACTACTACAGTGTCTAGATAAAATAAAACTCAAGACTCAGATAAACAGTTTACACAAAGAAGCCGGGGTGGAAGAAATCTGGCGTACAGGCCTGCTACTGAGGTCTGAAGATGATGACTCTCCTGAAAAATAGTCAACGGAGGGGAGTCAGACCTCACTGAGTGAATTACTAGAATATATATACATGCACACTAAATGACAATGCATACAATCAACAGTATATACATCATATGTATATATACAGGCAATACACACAGATGCAGTAAAATCATTTTATATATTTTTATTAAAAATCACAGTTTATGAAGGATCAAATAGAACCCTATGATATCGAAACCTTAAATAGTGTTAGACAACACTCTAGCCACACAGGCTCACTTAATCCAAATATATCCACTTAATCCATTTAGACAGTAGACTGGCCCCGAGACACTAAATCAACCGAGCTCCAGCAGTCTGACTGTCAGTGTGATTGGCCCCGAGACACTTGGTCAACCGAGCTCCAGCAATCACACCCAAATCACATCACACATCAGATAAATCAATTCCAATCAATATCCACAAATATGTTAGTAATATAGCCTAAATGCTATAAGCGCACCGGTACGTACTCGGTCCTAGTGCTGCCCACTAGGTAGCACGTTCTATTGATATCCTTCATTAATAAATATAAAACATACATTCACATATAAATGATGCATGAACTTAAATATAATAGCAACATAAACCATATATATACTGAAAATATACCAAAAGTAAACCAGGTATATTTCGAGTATATATACGTCAAATAAATCCAATCAAATTATAAATTAAGCTAGAAATATATTTAAAAACATTTTAAATATAATTTATTAATAAAACATGCATATAATTTAATATATACCGAAAATAAACCAAAAATAAACTAAAGATATACTTAAATACTAATCACATTATTTATGCATATTTAATCAAAATAAAACATATATTTCTAAAATTATGCATCCTAAAGCATATATATATAAAATAGTAACTCACACTTAGTGCGCTCCACGAGATGGGTCCGATGGGCCTGGTCCACTAGGCCTCGGTCTCGGCGTAACTAAACAAACAATAACGACAGAAATCAGAATAAACCTAACAGAAAATCCTAGAACTCGATCTAGAATATTAAACACAGAATCGAAATTAGGGTTCGACCGGACATCACGTTTTACGAGAATTCTATCGAAAATTCGGCAGAACCTCCCCTGTAAAATGGACATCTCTTTACTCAAAGAGTAGAGCCGACCCTGCAAAGAAACACACTTCAAAAAATAGGCTTAACCACTCATCCACAACCCCTCGATCGGACTCCAAACTACAGTCTACCGACCGAGGTCCACAATCACAGAATAATTTTAGAAATACCAAAAATATCCTTATAACATAGAAATTCATTTTATAAATAGAAATTACATAATTAACCTTTACACACAGTAAAAACCGATAAAAACTCATTTTATCAGTAAAACCGTATATTATATATATAATTGAAAATAATTCACGAAAAATAGTTTTAATTAGTTAAAAATACTAAATAATTTTTAGAAATCATTTTTATACCTTAAATAACTATTAAAACCAATTAAATTATATTTTTAGCCAATTTAGGGTAAAATTACCAAAATACCCCTATATATATAAATATACTATAATTACTTCAAAAATTCACCAAAAATAGTATAATTATCCAAAATTAATTTTCTCAACATATTTATCAATAATATAAATAATTAAACTCAATTAACCAATTAATTTCAATTTAAAACACAATTAACCCTAATTTTCCAAAATTACATAAACTTAAATAATTCAAAATAAATACTTAGAAATTCATAAAAATTCCAAATAAATTCCTATAATTCATTTCAACACCTATAATTATCATAAAACACAATTTCATAATTTATTTAATTAATTTCCGAAAATTAGAAAATAATATTAAAATATTCAAAATACCCAAAAATCAAATTAATCTCCAAAAATTCCAAACAAAATTCATACATGAAGATTAAGCTACTAGGATCAAAATTTGTGAAGGAATTTTTCATGAATCAAACAATTCGAAGTTCAAAAAAATTAAAAACCCTAATATGGCCGAAATTGAAAATTCGAAACCTAAGCAAATCAAGACCATTTCAGCTCAAACCAAAGCTAGAATCACACTCACCGGAGCTCAAGGAGAAGAAAGAGACTGGCGGTGTCGAAAATGGTGGCTGGAATCGTCGTGATCGATGGTGGTTCAACTTTCGGCTTCTCCGGCTAAAAATGGCTTCCAGACGTCGGAAACGGCTGCTACAGGCGGCGAAAGAGGCTGAGGAAGGTGGTGGCACACCAACGGCAAGGGATCGGGATGCCAGCGACCGGATTTGCTTGGGGAAGGTGATCGGGGAAGAAGGAGAGATCGGGGGTAAAAACGTAATTTTCCAAAATTTTTGTTTTTTAACTTATAATATGTATATATATATACTTTATACTATATATTAAGATAATATTAAATTACACACATTAAATATACACCACACACATATAATTTAATATTTTAATAATTTATACTAAATAAAAATAATTAAATAACAATAAAACTAATAAATAATTAATAAAATATTAGGGTAATATTAAACCCTAATTAAATAAATAATTACATGTATACACGGTGTTTAATATTTTAAAATATGTATGAGTTCATGTAAGTCCGCAAATATATTTAAAATAATTAATAATAAATTATTTACGTAAAAATTTCCCCGAAAATAAAAGTCTCAGGAAAATTTTACGTAAGGCACTGTAAATAATACACAATAATTAAAATAGGTTTTAAATACATATCAACTCATAAAAATATCATAATATATATACAAAAATTATTAACACTACATATCCCGATGCAGTATTAAAATATTTAAAAACACGGGATATTACAAATAAACAATTAAAATTAGCTTTAATTAAATAACAGACTCATAAAAATTTCATAAATATATACAAAAATTATTAACACTGCATATCCCGATGCAGTATAAAAATATTTAAAAACACGGGATATTACAACCTCGGTCGAGGGAATTTGTAGTTTAGGATCCCGACCGAGGAGTGGTGCATATCCCGAACATCACATTTTACGAGAATTCTACTAAAAATTTGGCAAAACCTCCTCTGTAAAACGGACATCTCTCTACTTAAAAAGTAGAGACGGTCTTGTAAGAAAACACACTTCGAATATAGTATAACCACACAACCCTTCGGTCGGATCCCCAAACTATAATTCCACCGACCGAGGTTCACAATTCACGAGATATCCACAAAATACATTAAAATTTCATAAATACTAAAAATACCCTTTATATACCAAAATATAGCAAATTTAAATATTTAAACACTAAAAATAAATTTATTACCGATATTTAGTTAAAAACCCTAATATTAATAAAATATTATTAAAAATAGATAATAACTCAATAAATACACCAACATTAATAAATACACCGATGGTAGGTGGTTCTATACACCAACACTAATATTCGAAGTGTGTTTTCTTGCAGGACCGGCTCTACTTTTTAAGTAGAGAGATGTCCATTTTACAGAGGAGGTTATGTCGAATTTTTGGTAGAATTCTCGTAAAATGTGACATCAGGTCTAATTCTGATTTCTGTGTCTGTTTGTGTTTAGTAATTCTAGATTGAGTCTCTAGAAGTCTAAATTAGAAGTTATTCTGATTGTTGTTGTTATTTTATTTTTCTAGCTGCGTCGAAATCGAGGCCTAACGGACCTGTCACGACCCAAAATAGGGGACCATGACCAATGCTAGGGAACAGGAATTCTTTCGAATCCGGAACCCGTAGCAAGCCTAAAAAAAATAAAAGCATGCAATATATTAAATTAAATAAAATATTATGTAGCGGAATTAAATCTCAAAAGTAAAATAATAATTCATGCATGAAATATATTAAATTAAATAAAATATTATGTAGCAGAATTAAATCTCAAAAGTAAAATAATAATTCATCAACTTATTTAATAACATAAAATCCATCTCATATAGCATAAAATCTTTCAATACAAATTTTCAGTTTAAACTTTTGAAATTTAAATCTCATACATATATAATAAATATAGCTCACTAAAACAACTACTGCAGTGTCTAGAATACAAAATAAACTCAAGTAAGCAGTTTACATAATAAGACCAGAGTGGAAGAAATCCGGCGTGTAGACCTACTACTGAGGTCTGAGGACGAAGACTCTCCTGAAAAATATCAACAGAGGGGAGTCAGACCTCACTGAGTGAATTATTATAATATATATACATGCATAACTAAATGTCAAATGCAGGCACTCAACATAATATATATAATAAATATATATACAGGCAAATACACATAAATGTTGAAAATCACTTTATATAATACTGAAAAATATCCGTTTATAAAGGATCAAATAGAACCTTAAATGATTGCAACCTCAAATAGTATTAGACAACACTTTCGCCATACAGGCTCACTTGTTCCAAATAAATCCACTTATTCCGTTTTGACAGTAGACTGGCCTTGAGACACTAAGTCAACCGAGCTCCAGCAGTCTGACTGTCAATGTGATTGGCCCTGAGACACTTAGTCAACCGAGCTCCAGCAATCACACTCTCAAATCACATCTCACATCAATCAAATCAATCAACAAGTGGTAATCCACAAATAGGTTAGTAATTTAACCTAAATTCTATCGTCGTACCAATACGTACTCGGTCCTAGTGCTACCCACTAGGTAGCATGTTCTATTGATATCCTTCATTAAAATAAACTCATACATTCGTAAAATAAATGATGCATGATATTAATTTAAATGGAAATATAAACCATATATATACTAGAAATATACCAAAAATAAACTAAGTATATTTCGAGTATATATATGTCAAATAAATTCAGTTCAATTATAATATAAACCAAAAATAAACCATTTATATACTTAAAAACAACTTAGGTATAAATCAAAGGTCAAATATGTATTTAATTCAAAATATACCAAAAATATACTAAAAGTATGCCTAAAATATATTTGAGCATTTATTAAATCATTCATGCATAATTCATACAATTAAAATATATATTTCTAAACACATGCAACCTAAATACACGTATATATAAAATAACAACTAATTGTTGTGCACTCCACGAGACGAGTCCAACGGGCCTGGTCCACTAGGCCTTGGTCTCGACGCAACTAACAAATAAAATATTAACACAAAATTAGAATAAATATAACTTAATTTCTAGAAACTCAATCTAGAATTCTAGACACGGACAAGGAATAGGAGTTTGACCAAATGTCATATTTTATGAGAATTCTACCGAAAATTCAGCAGAACCTCCTCTGTAAAACGGACATCTCTCTACTTAAAAAGTAGAGCCGGTCCTGCAAGAAAACACACTTCAAATATTAGTGTTGGTGTATAGAACCACCTACCATCGGTGTATTTATTAATGTTGGTGTATTTATTGAGTTATTATCAATTTTTAATAATATTTTATTAATAGTAGGGTTTTTAACTAAATATCGGTAATAAAGTTATTTTTAGTGTTTAAATATTTAAATTTGCTATATTTTGGTATATAAAGGGTATTTTTAGTATTTATGAAATTTTAATGTATTTTGTGGATATCTCGTGAATTGTGAACCTCGGTCAGTGGAATTGTAGTTTGGGGATCCGACCGAGGGGTTATGTGGTTATCCTATATTCGAAGTGTGTTTTCTTACAAGATCGGCTCTACTTTTTAAGTAGAGAGATGTCCGTTTTACAGAGGAGGTTTTGCCAAATTTTTAGTAGAATTCTCGTAAAATATGACATTCGATCAAACTCCTATTCCTTGTCAATGTCTAGAATTCTAAATCGAGTTTCTAGAAATTAAGTTAGATTTATTCTAATTTCGTGTTAATATTTTATTTATTAGTTGCATTGAGACCGAGGCCTAGTGGACCAAGCCCGTCGGACCCATCTCGAGGAGCGCACAACTGTGAGTTGTTATTTTATATATACGTGTATTTATTACATGTTTTAAAAATATATGTTTTAATTGCATGATTTATGCATAAATCATTTAATAAATGCTTAGGTATATTTTTAGTATATTTTGGTATATTTTGAATTTAATGCATGTTTTACCTTTGCTTTATACCTAAATTGTTTTTAAGTATATATATGGTTTATTTTATAATTGAACTGAATTTATTTGACATATATATACTCGACATATACTTAGTTTATTTTTGATATATTTCTAGTATATATATGGTTTATATTGCCATTTAAATTAATATCATGCATCATTTATTTTACGAATGTATGAGTTTATTTTAATAAAGGATATCAATAGAACGTGCTACCTAGTGGGCAACACTAGGACCGAGTACATATCGGTACGATGATAGAATTTAGGTTATATTACTAACCTATTGGTGAATTATGACTTAATGATTTGATTGATTTATTTGAGATGTGATGTGATTGATGGTGTGATTGCTGGAGCTTGGTTGACCAAGTGTCTCAGGGCCAATCACACTGACAGTCAGACTGCCGAAGCTCGGTTGAATTAGTCTCTCGGGGCCAGCCTAATGTCTAAATGGAACAAGTGAATTTGTTTGGAATAAGTGAGCCTGTATGGCTAGAGTGTTGACTAACACTATTTGAGGTTGCGATCATTTAGGGTTCTATTTGATCATTCATAAACTAATATTTTTCAGTATTATATAAAGTGATTTTAGCATCTATGTGTATTTGCCTGTATATATATTTATTATATATATTCTGTTGAGTGTCTACATTTGACATTTAGTTATGCATGTATATATATTATAACAATTCACTCAGTGAGGTCTGACTCCCCTCCGTTGATTTCTTTTTCAGGAGAGTCTTCGTCCTTAGACCTCAGTAGCAGGCCTATACGCCAGATTTCTTCCTCCCTAGCCTTATTGTGTAAACTGCTTACCTGAGTTTTATTTTGTATTCTAGACACTGCACTAGTTATTGTAGTGAGATGTATGTATAATTATATATGTACGAGATTTAAATTTCAAAAGTTTAAATCAAAAATTTGTACTGAAAGATTTTATGCTATATCAGATGGATTTTGTGTTATTAAGTGAGTTGATGATTTATTATTTTACTTTTAAGATTTAATTCCGCTGTATAATATTGTATTTAATTTAATATCTATTGCATGCTTTTATTTTTAAGGCTTGCTACGGGTTCTAGATTCGAAGGAATTCCCGTTCCCTAGCGCTGGTCATGGCCCCTTGTTTTGGGTCGTGACAACACAGGTACTCCATGAAGGCACACAATATGCTTCACATACAGCTTCACCAATCTAGCTACAAAATAGGTGGCTTTCATAGGCAAGAAATGTGCAGACTTGGTCAACTTGTCCACAATCACCCAGATGGAATCGTATCCATCCTTAGAACGAGGTAAATAGACCACAAAATCCATAGCTATCCTTTCCCACTTCCATTTAGGAATAGGAAGAGGCTGAAGCTTCCCAGAAGGCTTTTGATGCTCAGCTTTTACTTGCTAACACATCAAGCACTTAGCAACATAATCAGTGACATCCTTCTTCAGTCCATCCCCCTAGTACAAGTCTCTGATACGGTGGTACATCTAAGTGACACTCGGATATACGTTGTAGGCTGTAGAATGTGCTTGCTCTAGGATCTCTTCTCTCAAATTATCCACATCAGGAACACATAATCTACCACTAATCCATAAAAAACCATCATCATCGAGTGTGAAATCAGTGAACCTCCCTGCTCGGACATTCTTTGCAAGCTCTTCCTGAATAGGGTCTCGGCTTTGAGCTGCCTTAATCCTATCCCTCAGTATAGATCACACCTTAAACTAAGCTAGTGGTCCACCTAATCTACTAATCTTCATTATCAAACCTTGATCCACCAACAGATGTAACTCCTGGATCAACGGTCTCCTCTCCACACTAATATGAGCAAGACTGCCTAAGGACTTCCTACTCAAGGCATCTGCTACCACATTAGCCTTGCCTAGATGATATAAAATCCCACAGTCATAATCTTTCAATAGTTCCAACCATCTCCTTTACCTCAGATTTAGATCTCTCTACTGGAAAAATATACTTAAGGCTCTTGTGATCAGTAAAAATCTCATAAGTCACCCAGTACATATAATGTTTCTATATCTTGAGAGAAAAGATCACTGCAGCCATCTCTAGGTCATGGGTAGGATAGTTCTGTTCATGCTTCTTCAACTGCCTTGAAGCATAGGCTATCACCCTACCATTCTGCATCAACACACAACTTAGGCCAACTTTAGAGGCATCGCAATACACTATGAGCTTGTCCACACCATTAGGCAAAGCTAACACTGGGGCTGTGGTCAACTTATCCTTTAACAACTGGAAACTGTTCTCACAAGCTTTTGACCACTCAAACCTTACATTCTTCTGAGTTAAGCGAGTCATAGGAGCTGTAATTCTGGAAAAATCCTGTACAAACCTCTTATAGTACTTGGCTAAACCTAGAAAACTCTGAATCTCTATAATTGAAGTCGGTCTAGGCATCTTAGACACTGCCTCAATCTTTTGTGGATCCACTTGAATACCTTCTTTAGACACCACGTGTCTAAGAAATGCAACACTCTCCATCCAGAAATCACACTTCGAGAATTTAGCATAAAGCTGATGTTCTCTCAATGTCTATAGTACAGTCCTTAAGTGATATACATGCTCCTCCATACTTCTCAAATACACCAATATATCATCAATGAAGACTACCATAAATTGATCCACATATGGTCTGAATACCTTGTTCATCAGATCCATAAAAGTTGTTGGTGCATTAGTCAAGCCAAAAGACATTACTAGAAACTCATAATGACCATATCGAGTGCAGAATGTCGTTTTAGGAACATCAGCTTCACTGATCCGCAATTGATGATAACATGACCTCATATCAATCTTAGAAAAGAACTATGCCCCCTGTAGCTGATCAAACAAGTCATTTATCCTTGGGAGAGGATACTTGTTCTTCACTGTCACCTTGTTCATCTCTCTATAGTCAATGCACAGTCTCAAGTACCATCCTTCTTCTTCACAAACAGGACTGGTGCACCCTAAGGAGAAACACTAGGTCTAATGAAACCCTTATCTAACAACTCTTGCAATTGCTCCTTCAACTCTTTCAACTCTGTAGGAGCCATTCTGTAGGGTGGCATAGATATAGGGGTAGTGCCTGGAACCATATCTATACAGAAATCAATCTCTATATGAGGTGGTAAACCTGGCAACTCCTCAGGAAAAACATTAGGAAACTCATAGGCAACAGGAACATCTGTGAGTGAAAACTTCTCCACTAAAATATCCCTGACCAATGCCAAATATCCCTGACAACCCTTCCTCAGTAACTTCTTAACAGTAATAGCAGAAATGAGATTCTGAGGTGCTAAACTCCTATCACCCATAAACTTAAATTCTTCTTCACCAGGAATCCTGAAAGTCACCTCTTTACTCTGATAATCCACCATATCATAGTGTTGAGATAACCAATCCATACCCAGAATAACATCAAACTCCATCACATTCAACAGAATCAAATCAGCAGATAATTCTCTACCTCCAATAAGAAATGGACAACTAGAAAGAACAATATCGATGTCCAAAGAATCATTTAGAGGAGTGGCGACAGACAAAGGAAAAGCCATTCTCAAAGCTTGCCAATAAGGCTTGGAAGCAAAAACAGGAGAAACGAACGAATGTGTGGCACCTTGAATAAATAGAACCCATGCATCAGGTAACAGATAGAAACAATACCTGCCACGATTGCATTAGATGCCTGAGCATCTTACTGAGTGAGATGGAAGACTCTGGCTTTTCCCTCGACCTCCCTACTAGCTGGTAGAAGCCTAGCCAACACCTTTGGCACCTCCTCTAGTACCTCTACCATGACCCTACTGGGGAACAATCTGAGTAGAACTTTTGATGCTAGGGTTGGAGGCAACTGAAAAGGAATGGGGTGTAACACTAGCAATCGACTACTGAGGAAATCACGAAATCTGCTGCTGTTGATACCTAAAATAGGGACACAATCTAGCAAAATGTCCCGTCTGCTCGCATTTGAAACACGTCAACGGTGTCATATAACATGATCCCTGATGGACTCTGTCACAGGTCTGACATACACAGGCAGTTGACCCGGAACTATGTCCCACTGCTGCTGTTCAAAGCACCTAACCCGAGTCTGAATGGTCTATGTTGACCTCCATGACCCATGTCTACTGCTCCGATGTACTCGCTACTGCTGTCTTCGAGTCTGCTGGGTTGACCTCTTTGTTGACTACTTGAACCAATCTGGAAACTCGAGTATAAAGTAGTTTGGAATCCACCTGACTGAACACCCAACTGGTAATAATTAGGCATAGCTCCTTGCATGACTAGCCTCAGCTTAATCTCCTTGGCCAACTCAATCACTGACTCTAGAGTAAGGCCCGCTGTAGGCATACTAGCAAATGCAGAACCTAATCCAGTGATGTATGTAATGACTACAACGTACTGGTCTCACATCAGATCCTCTGCATATCTGCCAAGCCGGAGGAACTCTTGAGTATACTCCTCAACACTACTCCTCACCGTGAGAAATACTAGTCAAACAGAGTTGATAACTCATGCGAAGTGGCTCTGGGCAAAATCTCCTCATGAATCGCTCTCTGAACTGAGCCCAGGTCATTGTCATCATGTACGGCTGAATCATCTGAATAAACCAGTCTAGGGCTGGTCCCTCAACAAAAAGCTCTACTATCATAATCCACTAGTACTCGGTGGTGAGTAGTCCAAGTCCTAGTCTCGATCGCGTGTAAAAAGTCTAAAGGGTCGAAAGTTCCCATCAAAAGAAATCCTACCAACTCTGGCATAGAACAGAGCTGCCTCAAGGTCAAACATACCTTACTGATAGGCAAGCTGAGCAGGCTGAACTACTAGAAATATAGGGAACATCCTCATACTCAGGCTCTACAGGCTCCTCATCCTGTATCTCTCTCTACCTATGGCGACTTACTACTCCTCGAGGTCTACCTCTGCCACGACCTTTATGTCTAACTGGCAGCTCATGAGGTAAAACCTCATCGTGGAAGGACTCATCATCCTTGGCCTCAACAACAGGTGGAGCGACACGCACTCGCCTCCTCATTTTGAAAAGACAAACAGAAGGATTCAGACAAAACAAACAGTGGAGGATAACACAGAAAACTAAATGATAACACAGAAAACTAAATCAAGGAATACTTATCAAGACATACTCGAACCTAATTCACTGCAGTAGTTTCAAAGAAAACATAACACTAAAAACTAGGGCCACAACTCACACAACTAAGGCCCTGACACAGAACTATGCTCTAATACCAACTTTGTCATGACCCAAAACAAGGGGCCATGACTAGCGCTAGGGAACAAGAATTCTTTCAAATTCGGAACCCGTAGCTAGCCTAAAAAAAATAAAAGCATGCAATATATTAAATAAAATAAAATATTATATAGTGGAATTAAATCTCAAAAGTAAAATAATAATTCATCAACTCATTTAATAACATAAAATCCATCTCATATAGCATAAAATCTTTCAATACAAATTTTTAGTTTAAACTTTTGAAATTTAAATCTCATACATATATAATAAATACAACTCATTAAAATAACTACTGCAGTGTCTAGAATACAAAATAAACTCAAGTAAGCAGTTTACACAATAAGGCCAGAGTGGAAGAAATCCGGCGTATAGGCCTACTACTGAGGTCTGAGGATGAAGACTCTCCTAAAAATATCAACAGAGGGGAGTCATACCTCACTGAGTGAATTGTTATAATATATATACATGCATAACTAAATGTCAAATGCAGGCACTCAACAAAATATATATAATAAATATATATACAGGCAAATACACACAGATGCTGAAATCACTTTATATAATACTGAAAAATATCCATTTATAAAGGATCAAATAGAAGCCTAAATGATCGCAACCTTAAATAGTATTAGACAACACTCTCGCCTTATAGGCTCACTTGTTCCAAATAAATTCACTTATTCCATTTGGACAGTAGACTGGCCCTGAGACACTAAGTCAACCGAGCTCTAGCAGTCTGACTGTCAGTGTGATTGGCCCCGAGACACTTAGTCAACTGAGCTCCAGCAATCACACTCTCAAATCACATCTCAAATCAATCAACAAGTCGTAATCCACAAATAGGTTAGTAATTTAACCTAAATTCTATCGTCGTACCGGTATGTACTCGGTTCTAGTGCTACCTACTAGATAGCATGTTCTATTGATATCCTTCATTAAAATAAACTCATACATTCATAAAATAAATGATGCATGATATTAATTTAAATGGCAATATAAACCATATATATACTAGAAATATACCAAAAATAAACTAAGTATATTTTGAGTATATATATGTCAAATAAATTCAGTTCAATTATAATATAAACCAAAAATAAACCATATATATACTTAAAAACAACTTAGGTATAAATCAAAGGTAAAACATGTATTTAATTCAAAACATACCAAAAATATACTAAAAGTATACCTAAAATATACATGAGCTTGAGCATTTATTAAATCATTCATGCATAATTCATACAATTGAAACATATATTTCTAAAAACATATAACCTAAATACATGTATATATAAAATAACAACTCACAGTTGTCTGCTCCACGAGACAGGTCCAACGGGCCTAGTCCACTAGGACTCGGTCTCGGCACAACTAACAAATAAAATATTAACACGAAATTAGAATAAATGTAACTTAATTTCTAGAAACTCGATCTAGAATTCTTAACACGGACAAGGAATATGAGTTTGACCGAATGTCACGTTTTACAAGAATTCTACCGAAAATTCGACAGAACCTCCTTTGTAAAACGAATATCTCTTTACTTGTGATAACCCTGGTTTTAAATTATTTTATTAAATATTGAGATATGCAATGTTAATAAAGTTTAAAAGTTATATTTAATTATTTCACTAATTTATGATTTATTATCATTATTTTAAGTTTAATTGAATTTCTACATAAATATATTAATTTGGAATTTATTATTTTGGACGTTTAAAATTATATTATGTATGTTTATTATTTTTGAATACTATTATTTTAATAATGTTAATTTAGTACATGGTTATTTTAATATTATTATTTTTAAGCACTAATATTATTTTCTTAGTTCATGTGATTTCGAGCATTATTAATATTGTGAGTACCTCATTATTATTTTATTTTATTAATTTACATTGTTAATATTTATTAATTTTGATAGTGATATTTTATTAATGTTATTTTGAGTGTTATTTTATATTCTATTGTGTGTATTATTGTTAATATATATGTGAGTAGTTATATTGTGAGTGTGTGAATATATATATATATATATATATATATATATATATGTGTGTGTGTGTGTGTGTGTGTGTGTGTAAATATATACAAAAAAACCATTTCATTCTTTCCTTTCTTCCCGTAACTCCGACCTTCTCTCATCACTGCGCTTCTCCTTTTTCCTCACGATCTACTCAGTCATTACCAGCGCCATCATCTTCTCCTTCTCGTTGTCACCATCATGGAAGAGCTACAGAAGCCGCAGGTGGATAACATGCAGAGCAGCAGCGACAACAACGGTCACCGGTGATTTCCCGGTGGCGGGAGCTTGGCTTCCTTGGCTTGGTCGACTCCCTAAGCTGTGGGGAAGATGATCCCAAGCTCCATTCAAGCTTAAACTTATTCATTTGTAAGTTTTGATTGATTTTAGTTTATGTCAAATTTTTTCTTAATTTTTTTAGCTTGAGTTTAATTGATTTTTTTGATAATTTCTTTTTGAAATATTAAACTACGCATTTTAATCTATTCATAGATATTTTTTATGTATTTTTCTGATTTTTTTTAATTTTTCGTTAATTATTGAATATTTTAATAATTAAAAAATGAAAAATGAATTTTCGTTAATAAATTATTTAAATTATGAATTTGGTTAAATTATTGTTGTTATATATTGTTAGTAATTACAATTTTGAGAAATTAATTTTTGATAATTATTATATAATTTTCAGAAATATTTGTAGTTTATGTAAATTTTGAAGTATTGAATTAAATTAGTATTTTGGTTGAATTTAAAGATAAATTATGTGTTTGAGTTGATATTAAAATGTTATTTATTTATAAAATAATTTTAATGAATTTATATAAATTTATGGAATTTTATATAGTTTATGTGTATTTTGGGATTAATAGATTAAATATGTATTTTTATAGAAATTATTGGTTAATTAGGTGTATTTGTTGATTTTGGTGAATAATATGTTGAGTAATTACATAATTTTTTATTGAAATTTTGAATATTATTAGTATTTTATGTGAAATTTTATATATTAGGAGCATTTTGGTAATTTGGTAGTAATTTTGGCTAAATATTAAATTTAATTGGTTTTAATAATTATTTGAAGTATAAAAATGATTTTTATAAATTATTTACTATTTTTAACTAATTAATACTATATTTTTTAAAATTATTTTCAAATTATATATAATATATTATTTTGTAAATAAATGGGTTGTTAGTAACTTTTAATATGTTTATGGATTAATTAAGTAATTTGGATTTATAAAATGAATTTTTATAAATATTGGTGTATTTTTCAAGAAATATCGATTTTTACTTATATTATATTATTATTAGGGTTTTTAAGTAATTACGGGTAAAGTAATTATTTTTTATATTTTTAATGTTTAAATTGCCACATTTTGATACGTAAAGGGTATTTTTGGGATTTTTTGAATTTATGTATATTTTATTATATCTTGTGGTGAATTGTTGACCTCGGTCGGGGGAAATTGTAGTTTGGAATCCCGACCGAGGAATTTGGAGAAGGTTGTATTCGAAGTGTGTTTTATGTGCAAGATCGACCCTACTTTTGTAGGGAGATGTCCGTTTTACAGAGGAGATTCTGCCGAAATTTTGGTAGATTTCTCGTAAAATGTGACAACCGGTCCGAGTCTAATTTTGAATTCTTAATCGAATCTGTCTATAGTAATCCTAGAAGTATAGGGTTTGAAGTTTATTTTGACAATTTTATTATATTATTTTTCCTATCTACGTGGAGATCAACGCCTAACGGATTAGGCCTATCAAGACCCAAAATGAGGGCCATTATTGGCGCTAGGGAACGGGAATTCTTTCGAATCCGGAACCCGTAGCAAGCCTAAAATAAAATAAAACATGCAATAATAATAATAACAATATTTAATGTAGCGGAATAAGATCATAAATATCAAAATAATATTTCCACCAAATAAAATTAAATCAAATCCTCATCTCATATATAAATAAACTTTTAATAAAAGGTTTCAGTTCAAATTCTTGAAATACACAACTCACACAATATAATACTGTAATATCCCGTGTTTTTAAATATTTTAATACTGCATCGGGATATGCAGTGTTAATAATTTTTGTATATATATTATGATATTTTTACGAGTTGATATGTATTTACAACCTATTTTACTTATTGTGTATTATTTATTAGTCGTTATGTAAAATTTTCCCGAGACTTTCATTTTCGGGGAAATTTTCACATAAATAATTTATTAATAATTATTTTAAATATATTTTCGGACTTGCATGAACTCATACGTATTTTTAAATTACTAAATAAAGCCTATGTGTGTTTATATTTATTTAATTAGGGTTTAAAATATTACCCTAATATTTTATTATTTGTTTATTAATTTATTGTTATTTAATTATTTTATTTATTATTAAATTTTAATTATTATATAATGTGTGGGTGTGTGATTTTTTCCCAATATTTTTTTAAAATTATTTTTTCTTTTCTTTTTCTTTTTTCTTTTTCTTTTCTTTTCCTTTTCTTTCTTTTCTTTTTCTTTTCTTTTCTTCTTCTTCCTTCCCGAGCCCGACCCTTCTCCATCAACCTCTCACCACTGCTAATCCAATCACCGGCCGTCAGAGTGCCTCCCCTGTGTGTCACCGTCTTCTCCAGCTGCTCCGCCGTCCCTAGCTTCCTTCCCCGGCGCCGGCTAGCTCCAATTCCTCCATTTCCGGCCGAAAGCTTCATTCCTTCACACCTCACTATTCCGGCCACCGTTTTTGACACTGACAGTCTCTTTCTTCTCCTTGAGCTCCGTTGAGTGTGATTCTAGCTTTGGTTTGAGCTGAATTGGTCTTGATTTGCTTAGGTTTCAAATTTTCAATTTCGGCCATATTAGGGTTTTTGATTTTTTTTTTTTAACTTCAATTTGATTGATTCATGAAAAATCCCTTCACAAATGTTGATCCTAGTAGCTTAATATACATGTATGAATTTTTGTGGAATTTTTGGAGATTATTTTGATTTTTGGGGTATTTTGAATATTTTATATTTTTTTCTAATTTTCGGAAATTAATTAAATAAATTATGAAATTGTGTTTTATGATAAATATAGGTGTTGAAATGAATTATAGGAATTTATTTGGAATTTTTATGAATTTCTATGTATTTAATTTGAATTATTTAAGTGTATGTAATTTTGGAAAATTAGGGTTAATTATGTTTTAAATTGAAATTAATTGGTTAATTGAGTTTAATTATTGATATTATTGATAAATATGTTGAGAAAATTAATTTTGAGTACTTATATAATATTTGGTCAATTTTTGAATGAATTTTAGTATAATTATATATACAGGGGTATTTTGGTAATTTTACACAAAATTGGCTAAAAATGTAATTTAATTGGTTTTAATAGTTATTTAAGGGTATAAAAAATGATTTCCACAAATTATTTAGCATTTTTAACTAATTAAAACTATTTTTCGTGAATATTTTCAATTATATATATAATATACGGTTTTTCTAATAAAATGAGTTTTTATCGGTTTTTACTGTGTTTAAAGGTTAATTATGTAATTTCTACGTATAAAATGAATTTCTATGTTATAAGGGTATTTTTGGTACTTCTGAAATGTTCTGTGATTGTGGACCCCGGTCGGTAGATTGTAGTCTGGAGTCCGACCGAGGGGTTGTGAATGAGATGTGGTGCCTGTTTTTCGAAGTGTGTTCTTTACAGGGCCGGCTCTACTCTTTGAGTAGAGAAATGTCCGTTTTACAGGGGAGGTTCTGCCGAATTTTTGATAGAATTCTCGTAAAACGTGATATCCGGTCGAACCCTAATTTCGATTCCGTGTTTAATATTCTAGATCGAGTTCTAGGGTTTTCTGTTAGGTTTATTCTGATGTCTATTATTTATTGTTTGTCTAGTTGCGCCGAGACCGAGGCCTAGTGGGACTAGGCCCGTCGGACCCATCTCGTGGAGCGCACTAAGTGTGAGTTACTATTTTATATATATATATGTGTTTAGGGTGCATGATTTAGAAATGCATGTTTTATTTTGATTAAATATGCATAAATAATGTGATTTGTATTTAAGTATATTTTTAGTTTATTTTTGGTTTATTTTTGGTATATATTTAATTATATGCATGTTTTATTAATAAATTATATTTAAAATGTTTTTAAATATATTTCTAGCTTAATTTGTAATTTGATTGGATTTGTTTGACGTATATATACTCGAGATATACCTGGTTTACTTTTGGTATATTTCCAGTATATATATGGTTTATGTTGCTATTTTATTGAAATTCATGCATCATTTATTTTTATGAATGTATGTTTTATATTTAAAGTGAAGGATATCAATAGAACGTGCTACTAGTGGGCAGCACTAAGACCGAGTACGTACCGGTACGCTTATAGCAGATAGGCTATATTACTAACCTATTTGTGGATATTGATTGGTTATGATTATTTGATGTGTGAGATGTGATTTGAGTGTGATTGCTGGAGCTCGGTTGACCAAGTGTCTCGGGGCCAATCACACTGACAGTCAGACTGCTGAAGCTCGGTTGACTTAGTGTCTCGGGGCAGTCTACTGTCTAAATGAATTAAGTGGATGTATTTGGATTAAGTGAGCCTGTATGGCTAGAGTGTTGTCTAACACTGATTGAGGTTTCGATATCATAGGGTTATATTTGATCCTTCATAAACGATGATTTTTAGTAAAATATATATAAAATGATTTTATTGCATCTGTGTGTATTGCCTGTATATATACATATTAGGTATATATTGTTGATTGTATGCATTATCATTTAGTGTGCATGTATATATATTATAGTAATTCACTCAGTGAGGTCTGACTCCCCTCCGTTGACTATTTTTCAGGAGAGTCATCCTCTTCAGACCTCAGTAGCAGGCCTGTACGCCGGATTTCTTCCGCCTCGGCTTCTTTGTGTAAACTGCTTCTCTGAGTCTTGAATTTTATTTATCTAGACACTGTAGTAGTCATTAAATTATTATAGAGATGTTGTATTTTATTTGAACTGGATTTGTATTAAAAAGATTTATATATATGAAATGATGAGGATTTGATTTAAATCCAGTTGGTGCATATGTTGTTATGATATTTATGATTTTTATTTCCGCTGCATTTAATATTGTTATTATTACTATTGCATGTTTTATTTTATTTTTAGGCTTGCTACGGGTTCTGGATTTGAAAGAATTCCCGTTCCCTAGCGCCGGTCATGGCCCCTGTTTTGGGTCGTGACAAATACAATATCTTTTTAACAATTTTTACGACTACTGCAGTGTCTAGATCATAAAATAAAACTCAAGTGAGCAGTTTACATAGTAAAGTCGGGGCGGAAGAAATCCGGCATACAGGCCTGCTACTGAGGTCTGATGAAGATGACTCTCCTGAAAAATAGTCAACAGAGGGGAGTCAGACCTCACTGAGTGAATTACTATAATATATATACATGCATACTAAATGACAATGCATACAGTCAACAGTGTATATATAATAAGTATATATACAAGCAAATACACGCAGATGCAATAAAATCATTTTATATATTTTTTTTATTGAAAATCACAATTTATAAAGGATCAAATGGAACCCGAGAAAATCGCAACCTCAAAACAGTGTTAGACAACACTCTAGCCACACAGGCTCACTTATTCCAAATATATTCACTTATTCCATTTAGACAGTAGACTGGCCCCGAGACACTAAGTCAACCGAGCTCCAGCAGTCTGACTGTCAGTGTGATTGGCCCTGAGACACTTGGTCAACCGAGCTCCAGCAATCACACTCCCAAATCCTTTCTCACACATCAAATAATCAAATCCAATCAATATCCTCAAACAGGTTAGTAATATAGCCTAAATACTATCGGTGTACTGGTACATACTCGGTCCTAGTGCTGCCCACTAGGTAGCACATTCTATCGATATCCTTCATTATTAAATATAAAACATACATTCATAAAAATAAATGATGCATGAATTTAAATAAAATAGCAACAATAACCATAAATATATACTAGAAATATACCAAAAGTAAACCAGGTATATTTCGAGTATTTATACGTTAAATAAATCCAATTAAATTATGAAATAAACTAGAAATATGTTCAAAAACATTTTTAAACATCATTCATTAACAACACATGCATATAATTTAAAATATACTAAAAATAAACCAAAAGTAAACTAAAAATAAACTTAAGTATTAATTAATACCATTATGCATTTTTAGTCAAAATAAAACATAGATTTCTAAAATCATGCACCCTAGAGCATATATCTATATAAAATAGTAACTCACAAATTATTGTGCTCCTCGAGATGGATCCGATGGGCCTGGTCCACTAGGCCTCGGTCTCGGTGCAACTAAATAAACATGACAGGAATCAGAACAAATCTAACAGAAGTTCTAAAGACTCGATCTAGAATACTAGAGACAGAATCAGAATTAAGGTTCGACCAGACATCACGTTTTACGAGAATTCTACCAAAAATCCGGCAGAACCTCCCCTGTAAAACGGACATCTCTCTACTCAAAGAGTAGAGTCGGCCCTGCAAAGAAACGCACTTTGAAAATACACCCAAAACACAACTAAAATCTCTCGGTCGGACCCCAAACTACAGTTTACCGACCGAGGTCCACAATTCACAGAGTATATACAAAATACCGAAAATACCCTTATATAATAAAAATACATTTTATAAGTCGAAATTACTTAATTAACCCTAAAACATAGTAAAAACCGATAAAAACTCATTTAATTAGAAAAAATCGTATATTATATAATTGAAAATAATTTATGAAAAATAGTTTTAATTAGTTAAAAATACTAAATAATTTGTAGAAATCATTTTTATACCCTAAATAACTATTAAAACCAATTTAATTACATTTTTAGCCAATATAGGGGTAAATTACCAAAATACCCCTATATACATAAATATACTAAAATTAATCTAAAAATTCACCAAAAATAATATAATTGCACAAAATTAATTTTCTCAATATATTTTTCAATAATATCACTAAATAAACTTAATTAACCAATTAATTTCAATTAAAAACACAATTAACCCTATTTTCTCAAAATTACATAAAATAATTAAATTCAAAATAAATACATAGAAATTCACAAAAATTCCAAATAAATTTCTATAATTCATTTCAACACCTAAATTTATAATAAAACATAATTTCATAATTTAATTAATTAATTTTCGAAAATTAAAAAATAATAATAAAATAATCAAAAATACCCAAAAATCAAAATAAATTTCAAAAATTCTACAAAAATTCACACATGAAGATTAAGCTAAGGGGAACAACATTTGTGAAGGAATTTTTCATGAATCAATCAATTGAAGCTCAAAAAAATCAAGAACCCTAATAGGCCGAAATTGAAAAATCAAAACCTAGGCAAATCTAGACCATTTTAAGTGAAACAAAGCTTGGAATCACACTCACTAGAGCTCAAGGAGAAGATAGAGACCGGCGGTGTCAAAAACGGTGGCTGGAATCACGTCGATCGACGTTAGCTTCAACTTTCAGCTTTCCGGCCAAAAACGAGCTTCCCGACGTCGGAAACAGCTGCAGCAGGCGACAAGGAAGGCTGAGGAAGAAAGTGGCAAGCGGAGAGGCACACCGATGGCAAGAGAATGGCATGACAGACGGTGGTTGAGGGTGGTTGGGTGATCGAGGAAGAAGGAGAGGGTTTGGGGCAAAAATGGTAATTTGGCAATAAGTTTTGATTTTTCAACTATATATATGTATATATGTATATATATATACATCCACACTATATAATAAAATAATATAAATTCCCACACACATATAATTTAATATATTAAATAATTTATACACTAAAAAAAATAATAATTAAATAATTAAATAATATTACAACTAACTAATAAATTATAAATATTAGGGTAATTAATTAAACCCTATTTTAATTTAAATATATACACTTTATTTAGTACTTTAAAAAAATATATGAGTTCATGAAAATTCGTTAAATTGTTCAAAATAATTAATATTAAATTATTTACTTGTTAATTTCCCCGAAAATAAAATTCTCGGGAAAATTTTACGTAAAACACTTAAAATAACATAAAAAAATTAAAATAAGCTTTAAATAAATATCAACTCGTAAAAATATCAAAGATATATATATATATATATATATATATATATACAAAAATTATTAACATTGCATTTCCCGATTGTCACGACCCAAAACAGGGGCCATGACCGGCGCTAGGGAACGGAAATTCTTTCGAATCCGGAACCCGTAGCAAGCCTAAAAATAAAATAAATCATGCAATAACAACAATAATCATATAATATGCAGCGGAAATAAAAATCATAATATCATAATATTATTCACATCAACTGGATTTAAATCAAATCTCATCTCATAGATACATAATCTTTAATACAAATCCAGTTTCAATATAATACATCTCTTTAAAATAAAATACATGAAATCCAATACTTTAATTCACGACTACTGCAGTGTCTAGATAAAATAAATAAAACTCAAGTAGATAATTTACACAAAGAAGCCGGGGCGGAAGAAATCTGGCGTATCGACCTGCTACTGAGGTCTGAAGAAGTTGACTCTCCTGAAAAATAGTCAACGGAGGGGAGTCAGACCTCACTGAGTGAATTACTATAATATATATACATGCATACTAAATGACAATGCATACAGTCAATAATACATATCTAATATGTATATATACAGGCAAATTCACACAGATGTAGTAAAATCATTTTTATATATTTTATCTGAAAATCACAGTTTATGAAGGATCACATAGAACCCTAAGATATCGCAACCTCGAAAATAGTGTTAGACAACACTCTAGCCATACAGGCTCACTTATTCCAAATATATCCACTTAATCCATTTGGACAGTAGACTGGCCCCGAGACACTAAGTCAACCGAGCTCCAGCAGTCTGACTGCCAGTGTGATTGGCCCCGAGACACTTGGTCAACCGAGCTCCAGCAATCACACCTCCAAACCATATCTCACACATATCAATAATCACATCAATTCAATATCCATAAATAAGTTAGTATTATAGCCTAAATACTATAGGCGTACCGGTACGTACTCGGTCCTAGTGCTGCCCACTAGGTAGCACGTTCTATTGATATCCTTCTTTAATAATATAAATCATTCATTCACAAAAATAAATGATGCATGAATTTAAATAAAACAACAATATAAACCATATATATATTGGAAATATACCAAAAGTAAACCAGGTATATTTCGAGTATATATATGTCAAATGAATTCAATCAAATTATAACTTAAGTTGGAAATATATTTAAAAATATTTTAAATATATTTTATTTACAAAACATGTATATAATTTAATATATACCAAAAATATACTTAAATACAAATCACATCATTTATGCATTTTAATCAAAATAAAATATATATTTCTAATTCATGCACCCTAAGCATATATATATAGTATAGTAACTCACCTAGTGCGCTCCACGAGACGGGTCCGACGGGCCTGGACCACTAGCCCTCAGTCTCGGCGCAACTAAACAAGCAATAAATAACTGACATCAGAATAAACCTAACAGAAATCCTAGAATTCGATCTAGAGTATTTAAATACGGAAACAGAATTAGGGTTCGACTGGACATCACGTTTTATGAGAATTCTACCGAAAATCCGGCAGAACCTCCCCTGTAAAACGGACATCTCTCTACTCAAAAGAGTAGAGCCGACCCTGCAAAGAAACACACTTCGAAAACTACACAAGGCACAATCAAAATCCCACGGTCGGACTTCAAACTACAGTCCACCGACCGGGGTCCACAAACACAGAACAATTCCAGAAAATACCAAAAATATCCTTAAATCATAGAAATATATTTTATAGGTAGAAATTACATAATTAACCTTGAAACACTATAAAAACCGATAAAAACTCATTTTATTAGTAAAACCGTATATTATATATATAATTGAAAATAATTTATGAAAAATAGTTTTAATTAGTTAAAAATACCAAATCATTTGTAGAAATAATTTTTATACCTTAATAACTATTAAAACCAATTAAATTACATTTTTAGCCAATTTAGGGTAAAATTACCAAAATACCCCTATATATATAAATATACCAAAATTACTTCAAAAATTCACCAAAAATTATACAATTATCCAAACTTAATTTTCTCAACATATTTATCAATAATATCAATAATTAAACTCAATTATCCAATTAATTTCAATTAAAAACACATTTAACCTAATTTTCTCAAATTCACATAAACTTTAATAATTCAAAATAAATACTTAGAAATTCATAAATATTCCAAATAAATTCCTATAATTCATTTCAACACCTAATTTAACCATAAAACACAATTTCATAATTTAAATAATTAATTTCCGAAAATTAGAAAATAATATTAAAATATTCAAAAATACCCAAAAATCCAAACAATCTCCAAAAATTCCACAAAAATTCATACATGAAGACTAAGCTACTAGGATCAACATTTGTGAAGGGAGTTTTCATGAATCAATCAATTCGAAGCTCAAAAAAATCAAAAACCCTAATGTGACCGAATTGAGTTTTAGCTCAAACCTCAAAATCCACTTGATTTCAGGCCGAAAGGAGCTTAGAATTGGAATCACCGGAGCTCAAGGAGTTGATGAAGACCGGCGGTGCACGAAATGGTGGCCGGAATCGTCGTCGACGGCAAGAAGCTCAACTTGCTGCCATGGCGGATTCCGGGCGTTCCAGCGGGCTTCCGGCGGCCTGGTCACGTCGGAGAGGGAAGAGGAAGGAAGGGGAAGGAGGTTGGTGGCGGCGAGGGGCGGTCCGGTGTGCTGGAATGGGAGGCGCAGTGAGGGTGGGCGATCGGGAGAGAAGAAGGAAAGGGAGGGGGCAAAACGGTAATTTGGCAAAAATTTTGATTTTTAATGTATATATGTATATATATATATACTTTACACTATATAATAAAATAATATTAAATTACACACATTAAATATACACCACACACATAAAATTTAATATTTTAATAATTTATACTAAATAAAAATAATTAAATAACAATAAAACAAATAAATAATTAATAAAATATTAGGATAATACTAAACCCTAATTAATAAATAATTACATATATACACGGTGTTTAATATTTTAAAAATACGTATGAGTTCATGCAAGTCCGAAAATATATTTAGAATAATTAATATTAAAATATTTACGTGAAAATTTCCCCGAAAATGCAAGTCCCGGGAAAATTTTACGTAAAACACTGTAAATAAAACACAGTATTTAAAATAGGTTTAAAATACATATCAACTCGTGAAAATATCGTAATATATATACTAAAATTATTGACACTGCATATCCCGGTACAGTGTAAAAATATTTAAAAACACGGGATATTACAGTCTTCCCCCCTTACAAGAATTCGTCCCCGAATTCCAGAAAACCTAATCAAGAAGGAAAGAGATACGGGTAAGAAGCTCGCATCTCAGCTTCAGTCTCCCACGTATGCTCTTCAACTCTGTCGCTACGCCACAGAACCTTGACCATCGGAATCTACTTCGAACGCAACTGTCGAACTTGAAAATCAACGATCGCCACAGGTTCTTCCACAAACGTCAAATCTTCACTCACTTCTACACTGTCAGGCTGCAACACGTGAGAAGGATCTGAGATATACTTCCTCAACATCGAGATATGAAATACTGGATGCACCTGTGACATACTCGGAGGCAAATCCAACCGATATGCAACAGTGCCAATTCTCTCCAGAATCTCAAACGGTCCAATATATCTCGGTGCTAACTTACCCTTCCTGCCAAATCTCATCACACCCTTCATCGGAGATACCTTCAGAAAAACAAAATCTCCAGCCTGAAACTTCACATCTCTGCGCCTAGGATCCGCATAACTCTTCTGTCGGCTAACTGCGGTCTCTAATCTTCGCTTAATCACGGTAACTTTCTCTGCAGCATCCTGAACCATCTCAGGTCCAGTCAATGCTCTCTCACCAATCTCATCCCAACTCAAAGGGGATCTACACTTCCTTCCATACAATGCCTCGTACGGTGCCATGCCAATACTGCTATGGTAGCTGTTATTATATGCAAACTCAACAAGCGACAAATGATCATCCCAGCTACCTCCCAAATCCAAGACACACATCCTCAACATATCTTCCAGTGTCTGGATCGTCCTCTCAGACTGACCATCTGTCTGAGGATGAAAAGCAGTACTGAAATCCAACCTAGTGCCCATCGCTTCCTGCAACTTCTGCCAAAAACGAGAAGTAAACACCGAACCTCTATCTGACACAATGGACATAGGTACTCCATGAAGGCACACAATATGCTTCACATATAACTTCGCCAATCTAGCAACTGAATAAGTGGCTTTCACAGGTAAGAAATGTGCAGACTTCGTCAATCTGTCTACGATCACCCAGATGGAGTCGTATCCATCCTTCGAATGAGGTAAACCGACCACAAAATCTATAGCTATCCTTTCCCACTTCCACTCGGGAATAGGAAGAGGCTGAAGCTTCCCAGAAGGCTTCTGATGTTCGGCTTTCACTTGCTGACACGTCAAGCACTTAGCAACATAATCAGCGACATCCTTCTTCAATCCATCCCACCAGTATAAATCTCTGATACTGTGGTACATCTTAGTAACACCTGGATGAACGCTGTAGGCTGTAGAATGTGCTTCCTCTAGGATCTCTTCTCTCAAATCATCCACATCAGGAACACACAATCTACCACTGATCCACAACACACCATCATCATCAAGTGTGAAATCAGTGAACTTCCCTGCTCGAACATTCTCTGCAAGCTCTTCCAGAATAGGATCTCGGCTCTGAGCTGCTTTAATCCTATCCCTCAGTACAGATCGCACTTTAAACTGAGCTAGCAGTCCACCTGATCTACTGATTTTCATCATCAGACCTTGATCCACCATCATATGCAATTCCTGGATCAATGGTCTCCTCTCAACACTGATGTGAGCAAGACTACCTGAGGACTTCCTACTCAAGGCATCTGCTACCACATTAGCTTTACCCGGATGATATAAGATCTCGCAATCATAATCCTTCAATAGTTCCAACCATCTTCTCTGCCTCAAATTCAGATCTCGCTGTTGAAAAATGTACTTAAGGCTCTTGTGATCAGTAAATATCTCACAAGTCACCCCGTACAAATAATGTCTCCAAATCTTCAAAGCAAAGATCACTGCAGCCATCTCCAGATCATGTGTAGGATAGTTCTGCTCATGCTTCTTCAACTGCCTCGAAGCATAGGCTATCACCCTTCCATTCTGCATCAACACACAACCAAGACCAATTCTAGAGGCATCACAGTAAACTGTGAACTTATCCACACTATTAGGCAAAGCTAATACTGGTGCTGTGGTCAACTTCTCCTTCAACAACTGAAAACTATTCTCACAAGCTTCTGACCACTCGAATCTAACACTCTTCTGAGTCAAGCGAGTCATAGGGGCTACTATCCTGGAAAAATCATGCACAAACCGCCTATAATACCCGGCTAAACCCATAAAACTTCGAATCTCTGTAACAGAAGTAGGTCTAGGCCATTCAGATACTGCCTCAACCTTCTGTGGATCAACCTGAATACCTTCTTTAGACACCACGTGTCCAAGAAAAGAAACACTCTCCATCCAGAAATCACACTTCGAGAATTTAGCATAAAGCTGATGATCTCTCAGTGTCTGTAGTACAATCCTCAAATGATATACATGCTCTTCCATACTCCTCGAATATACCAGTATATCATCGATGAAGACTACTATAAACTGATCCACATACGGTCTGAATACCCTATTCATCAGATCCATAAAAGCTGCTGGTGCATTAGTCAAACCAAAAGACATCACCAGAAACTCATAATGGCCATATCTAGTGCGGAACGCTGTCTTAGGAATATCAGCTTCACTGATACGCAGCTGATGATAACCCGACCTCAAGTCAACCTTAGAAAAGAACTGTGCACCCTGTAGCTGATCAAATAAGTCATCTATCCTCGGGAGAGGATACTTGTTCTTCACTGTCACCTTATTCAGCTCTCTGTAGTCAATGCACAGTCTCAGGGTACCATCCTTCTTCTTCACAAACAGGACTGGTGCACCCCAAGGAGAAACACTGGGTCTAATGAAACCTTTACCCAACAACTCTTGTAACTGCTCCTTCAACTCTTTCAACTCTGCAGGAGCCATACGATAGGGTGGCATAGATATAGGAGTAGTACCTGGAACCACATCTATACAGAACTCAATCTCTCTGTGAGGTGGTAAACCTGGCAACTCCTCGGGAAAAACATCAGGAAACTCACAAGCAACAGGAACATCTATGAGTGACAACTTCTCCACTGACGTATCCCTGACCAATGCCAAATATCCCTGACAACCTTTCCTCAACAACTTCCTAGCCGTAATAACAGAAATAAGATTCTGAGGTGCTGAACTCCTATCACCAACAAACTTAAAATCTATTTCACCAGGAATTCTGAAAGTCACCTCTTTATTCCTGTAATCTACCATGGCAAAGTGCTGAGATAACCAATCCATTCCCAAAATAACATCAAACTCCATCACATCCAACAGAATCAAATCAACGGGTAATTCTCTATCTCCCACGAGAACTGGACAACCAGAAAGAACAATATCGGTGTCCAAGGAATCGCTCAGAGGAGTGGCAACAGATAAAGGAAAAGCCATCCTCGAAGCTTGCCAACAAGATTTAGAAGCAAAAACAGGAGAAACAAATGAATGCATGGCACTCGGATCAAACAAAACCCAAGCATCCAGGTAACAAACAGAAACAATACCTGCCACGACTGCATTAGATGCCTGAGCATCCTGCTGAGTGAGATGGAAAACTCTGGCCTGACCTCGACCTCCCTGCTGACTGGTAGAAGCCTGGCCAACACCTCTGGCACCTCCTCTAGTACCTCTACCACGACTCTGCTGTGGAACAAACTGAGTAGAACTCTGATGCTAGGCTGGTGGTAACTGAAATGGCACGGGTGTAGCACTAGCAATCGACTGCTGTGGGAATCGCGGAATCTACGGCTGCTGATACCCGGAATAAGGACATGATCTGGCAAAATGTCCTGTCTGCCCGCATCTGAAGCATGTCAATGGTGTCAGATAACACGATACCTGATGGACTCTACCGCAAGTCTGGCAAACACCGGCCGCTGATCCAGAACTACGACTACTGCTGCTGCTCGAAGCACCTGATCCAAATCTGAACGATCTACGCTGACCTCCACGGCCATGTCTACTGCTCCGATGCACACGCTGCTGTTTCTAACTCTGCTGAGTCAGACCTCACTGCTGACTACTCGAACCAACATGAAAACTCGAATACGGAGTAGCCTGCAATCCACTCGACTGAACTCCTAGCTGGTAATAATCAGGCATCGCTCCCTGCCTAACTAGCCTCAGCTCAATCTCCTTGGCTAACTCAATCACAGACTCCAGAGTAAGACCTGCTGTAGGCATACCAGCAAAAGCTGAACCCAAACCAGTAACATATGTAGTAACCGCGAAATATTGATCTCGCATCAGATCCTCTGCATATCTACCCAAACGAAGAAACTCTCGGGTATACTCCTTTACAAATCGATCACCACGAGAGATACTGGTCAGACGGAGACGATAGCTCAAACGAAGAGGCTCTGGACAGAATCTCCTCATAAACCGCTCTCGGAACTGAGCCCAGGTCATCGTCATCATATAGGGCTGGATCATCTGAATGAACCAATCTAAGGCTGGTCCCTCAACAGACAACTCAACGATCATGATCCGCTGGTACTCGGTATGAGCAGTCCGAGTCCTAGTCTCGATCGCATGCAGAAAATCTAATGGATCGGAAGTACCATCAAACGCAATCCTGCCAACTCGGGCATAGAACAAAGCTGCCTCAGGGTCAGACATACCCTGCTAATAGGCAGGCTGAACATGCTGAACAACAGGAGGAACAGGAACATCAAATTCAGGCTCAACAGGCTCCTCGTCCTGTAACTCTCTCTGCCTACGGCGACCTGCCGCTCCTCGAGGTCTACCTCTGCCACGACCTCTACGTCTAACTGGCTGCTCAGGAGGTAAAACCTCATCCTGAAAAGACTCATCATCCTCGGCCTCAACGACCGGTGGAGCGACACGCGCTCGCCTCCTCATACTGAAAAGACAAACGGAAAGATTCAAACAAAACAGACAACGGAGGAATAACACTGAAAACTACAGCAAGGAATACTTATCAAGACATAGTCGAACCTAATTCACTGCAGTAGTTACCAAAAGAAAACACAACTTAAAAACTAGGGCCACGACTCACATAACTAAGCCCTGACACAGAACTCCGCTCTGATACCAACTTTGTCACGACCCAAAACAGGGGCCATGACCGGCGCTAGGGAATGGGAATTCTTTCGAATCCGGAACCCATAGCAAGCCTAAAAATAAAATAAATCATGCAATAACAACAATAATCATATAATATGCAGCGGAAATAAAAATCATAATATCATAATATTATTCACATCAACTGGATTTAAATCAAATCTCATCTCATAGATACATAATCTTTAATACAAATCCAGTTTCAATATAATACATCTCTTTAAAATAAAATACATGAAATCCAATACTTTAATTCACGACTACTGCAGTGTCTAGATAAAATAAATAAGACTCAAGTAGATAATTTACATAAAGAAGCTGGGGCGGAAGAAATCCAGCGTATCGACCTGCTACTGAGGTCTGAAGAAGTTGACTCTCCTGAAAAATAGTCAACGGAGGGGAGTCAGACCTCACTGAGTGAATTACTATAATATATATACATGCATACTAAATGACAATGCATACAGTCAATAATACATATCTAATATGTATATATACAGGCAAATTCACACAGATGCAGTAAAATCATTTTTATATATTTTATCTGAAAATCACAGTTTATGAAGGATCACATAGAACCCTAAGATATCGCAACCTCAGAAATAGTGTTAGACAACACTCTAGCCATACAGGCTCACTTATTCCAAATATATCCACTTAATCCATTTGGACAGTAGACTGGCCCCGAGACACTAAGTCAACCGAGCTTCAGTAGTCTGACTGCCAGTGTGATTGGCCCCGAGACACTTGGTCAACCGAGCTCCAGCAATCACACCTCCAAACCATATCTCACACATATCAATAATCACATCAATTCAATATCCACAAATAAGTTAGTATTATAGCCTAAATACTATAGGCGTACCGGTACATACTCAGTCCTAGTGCTGCCCACTAGGTAGCACGTTCTATTGATATCCTTCATTAATAATATAAATCATTCATTCACAAAAATAAATGATGCATGAATTTAAATAAAACAACAATATAAACCATATATATATTGGAAATATACCAAAAGTAAACCAGGTATATTTCGAGTATATATATGTCAAATGAATTCAATCAAATTATAACTTAAGTTGGAAATATATTTAAAAACATTTTAAATATATTTTATTTACAAAACATGTATATAATTTAATATATACCAAAAATATACTTAAATACAAATCACATCATTTATGCATTTTAATCAAAATAAAATATATATTTCTAATTCATGCACCCTAAGCATATATATATAGTATAGTAACTCACCTAGTGCGCTCCACGAGACAAGTCCGACGGGCCTGGACCACTAGCCCTCAGTCTCAGCGCAACTAAACAAGCAATAAATAACTGACATCAGAATAAACCTAACAGAAATCCTAGAATTCGATCTAGAGTATTTAAATACGGAAACAGAATTAGGGTTCGACTGGACATCACGTTTTACGAGAATTCTACCGAAAATTCGGCAGAACCTCCCCTGTAAAACGGACATCTCTCTACTCAAAAGAGTAGAGCCGACCCTGCAAAGAAACACACTTCGAAAACTACACAAGGCACAATCAAAATCCCACGGTCGGACTTCAAACTACAGTCCATCGACCGGGGTCCACAAACACAGAACAATTCCAGAAAATACCAAAAATATCCTTAAATCATAGAAATATATTTTATAGGTAGAAATTACATAATTAACCTTGAAACACTATAAAAACCGATAAAAACTCATTTTATTAGTAAAACCGTATATTATATATATAATTGAAAATAATTTACGAAAAATAGTTTTAATTAGTTAAAAATACCAAATCATTTGTAGAAATCATTTTTATACCTTAAATAACTATTAAAACCAATTAAATTACATTTTTAGCCAATTTAGGGTAAAATTACCAAAATACCCCTATATATATAAATATACCAAAATTACTTCAAAAATTCACCAAAAATTATACAATTATCCAAACTTAATTTTCTCAACATATTTATCAATAATATCAATAATTAAACTCAATTATCCAATTAATTTCAATTAAAAAAACATTTAACCTAATTTTCTCAAATTCACATAAACTTTAATAATTCAAAATAAATACTTAGAAATTCATAAAAATTCCAAATAAATTCCTATAATTCATTTCAACACCTAATTTAACCATAAAACACAATTTCATAATTTAAATAATTAATTTCCGAAAATTAGAAAATAATATTAAAATATTCAAAAATACCCAAAAATCCAAAAAATCTCCAAAAATTCCAAAAAAATTCATACATGAAGATTAAGCTACTAGGATCAACATTTGTGAAGGGAGTTTTCATGAATCAATCAATTCGAAGCTCAAAAAAATCGAAAACCCTAATGTGACCGAATTGAGTTTTAGCTCAAACCTCAAAATCCACTTGATTTCAGGCCGAAAGGAGCTTAGAATTGGAATCACCGGAGCTCAAGGAGTTGATGAAGACCGGCGGTGCACGAAATGGTGGCCGGAATCGTCGTCGACGGCAAGAAGCTCAACTTGCTGCCATGGCGGATTCCGGGCGTTCCAGCGGGCTTTCGGCGGCCTGATCACGTCGGAGAGGAAGAGGAAGGAAGGGGAAGGAGGTTGGTGGCAGCTGGTGGCGGCGAGGGGCGGTCCGACGTGCTGGAATGGGAGGCGCAGTGAGGGTGGGCGATCGGGAGAGACTAAGGAAAGGGAGGGGGCAAAACGGTAATTTGGCAAAAATTTTGATTTTTAATGTATATATGTATATATATATACTTTACACTATATAATAAAATAATATTAAATTACACACATTAAATATACACCACACACATAAAATTTAATATTTTAATAATTTATACTAAATAAAAATAATTAAATAACAATAAAACAAACAAATAATTAATAAAATATTAGGGTAATACTAAACCCTAATTAATAAATAATTACATATATACACGGTGTTTAATATTTTAAAAATATGTATGAGTTCATGCAAGTCCGAAAATATATTTAGAATAATTAATATTAAAATATTTACGTGAAAATTTCTCCGAAAATGCAAGTCCTGGGAAAATTTTACGTAAAACACTGTAAATAAAACACAGTATTTAAAATAGGTTTAAAATACATATCAACTCGTGAAAATATCGTAATATATATACTAAAATTATTGACACTGCATATCCTGGTACAGTGTAAAAATATTTAAAAACATGGGATATTACACCGATGCAGTATTAAAATGTTTAAAAACACGAGATATTACAAGGCCCGCCGAGTCTGTTCCGAGGAGCGCACACCAATGAGTTATTATACTGTATATATATGCATTGCATATAGGATGCATCACCTAGGGATTTTCATTTTCATTATATGTTTTTCTAAAAGTGGTTTAAAATATCATATTTTTGGTATATCTAGGGTTTATACTTTTATATATGCATGTTAAATAATTATGCATGTTATTTTGATATATGCACATTAAATAATTAGGTTTATGTTAGTACATTTTAGTATATATACATGTTTTAAATGCATATTTAGTCATAATTATTTTATGGAATGATTAGTATACTTTAGGTATATTTTCACTATATTTTAGGTTTATCCCTAAATAATTGCATGTCATATTATTAGCTTGCACTTAAGTTGTTTTTCAATATATTTTTTGAATAGATTTCCAAATAAATGTATGTTTTATTATTGATTCAAATCTAACATATTAGTGGTATACTCAGGGTTTATTTGTGAGATATGCATGCTAGAAAATTAGGTTATTTTTGGTATATTTATGAATATATGTTAAACCTAAATGCATGTTTTAGTTCATATACATATTTAAATGAATATTTATGCATAACTGTTTTATTAAATGATCTATGTACTTAGGGTATATCTTTAGTATATTTAGGTGCATTTTTAAGCAAACGCATGTTATATTTTTAAAATGCACTTAAATTTTTTTTAATTATATTAATGTTTTACTTTTAGTATATTTCATGTTTTATTTGACATATATATACCCAAAATATACTTGGTATATTTTAGGTATATTTCTGGTATATATATGGTTTATTTTACTATTATAAATGATTTAATGTAAATGAAGGATATCAATAGAATGTGCTATCTAGTGGGCAGCATTAGGACCGTGTACGTACCAGTGTGATAGATCAAGGTTGAGTGAGAATCAATTGTGGTGATTATAATTGATTTTATTAAGATCGATGGTGTGATTAATAGTATGATTGCGGGGGCCAATCACACTGACAGTTAGACTACTGGAGCTCGATTGACTTAGTGTCTCGGGGCCAGTTTACTGTCCATAATGGAATAAATGATCTATTGATTTGATTGAGATGTGAGGTGATGGATAATGTGATTGCTGGAGCTCGGTTGACCAAGTGTCTCGGGGCCAATCACACTGACAGTCAGACTGTGAGAGCTCAGTTGACTTAGTGTCTCGGGGTCAGTCTACTGTCCAAATTGTAATAAGTGTTCTATTTGCAATCAAGTGAGCCTGTACGACTAAAGTGATGATGTGGTTAGTTGAGGTTGCGATTATTAGGGTTCTATGGATCCTTTATGAATTAAACTAAATGTTTTATGCATTTAGTATATTTATACAAACAGAGTTGACATATGTGTGGAATGCATGAATATACATATATATATGTGAATGCATGATTAGATATGATTTAGATTGCATGTATATATAGTATAATAATTCACTCAGTGAGGTCTGACCCCCCTTAATTTTTTTTCAGGAGATCCTATATCATCAGACCTTAGTAGAAGAGTTCCTCACCGGTGTCCTTCCGTCCCGACTATTTTATGTAAAAGTATATTTTGAACTCTGAATTGTATTCTAGAAACTGCAGTAGTAGTGTTATTGTATCAGAAGAGTATTATTTTTATTTTGATATTAAATACTCTAAGAATTGTATTTGAGCACTGTACGAATATATATTCATTTATGAAAGGATTTGGATTATTTATTTTATATATTGATTCAAAAAATTTTAATTCTATCGTACTTTTTATCTATTTATTGCATGGTTTTATTTTCTAAGGCTTGCTATAGGTTACGGATTCAAAAGAATTCCCGTTCCCTAGCGCCGGTCATGACTCTTAGTTTGGGTCGTGACACTACTTAAAAAGTAGAGCTGATCCTGCAAAAAAATACACTTCGAATACAAATATCCACGCCACTCCTCGATCGGATTCCCAAACTATAGTTCCACCGACCGAGGTTCATAATTCGCAAGACATACACAAAATACATTAAAATTCCATAAATACCAAAAATACCCTTTATATACCAAAATATAGCAATTTAAATATTTAAACACTAAAAATAATTATTTCACCGATAATTACTTAAAAACTCTAATATTAATAAAATATTATAAAAATCAATAATAACTCGATAAATACACCAATATTAATGAAAATTCATTTTATAATTCCAAATTACTTAATTAATCAAAAAACGACTAAAAATTACTAAAAATCCATTTTATTTACAAAAATACTATATAGTATATTATATATAATTTAAAAATAAATTTTGAAAAATAGTTTTAATTAGTTAAAAATAGTAATTAATTTGTAAAAATCATTTTTATACCTCAAATAATTATTAAAACCAATTAAACTTAATATTTGACTAAAATGACTACCAAATTACCAAAATACCCCTAATATATAATAATTCACATAATATACAATAATTATTAAAAAATTCACTAAAAATTATATAATTACTCAAAAATTATTTTCTCAACATATAATTCAATAAAATCAATAATTATACTCAATTAACCAATTAATTTTAACAAAATACACATTTAACCTAAATTTCCAAAATTCACATAAACTAAATAAAATTATATTAATTACACAAAAATCACAAAAATTATAAATTAAATTTTAAAATTAATTTCAACCACTATAAACACCAAAAATCACAATTTCACAATTTATTTAATTAATTTACGAAAATTAGAAAATATTAATAAAATAATAAAAAATTCACAAAAATCAAAATAAATTCCAAAAATTCCAAAAAAATTCCAAAGTGTAGATTAAGCTATTAGAATCAACTTTTGTGAAGGAATTTAGCTTGAATCTCAAAGATCGGAGTTCAAAAAAATTAAGAAACTAAAATGGCCAAATTGGAAATCAAGCTCACCACCAAAATCTAGACAAAATCAAGTGAAACCAAGCTTAGAAATGCACTCACCGGAGCTCAAGGAAGAGAATGAGACTGGTGGTGTCCAATTTGGTGGTCGAAATCGAGGTGAACGACGATGAGATAAATTTTCAGCTTTTCGGCTAGAATCAAGCTGAACGATGCTGGAGAAGAGTGCTACTGGCGACGGGACAGGCTGGGAATAGTGGTGGCACGCCGAGAGGCACACTGATGATAGGTGGTCGGTGTTGCAGAGGTGAGGGGTGAGGGGGGAGGGCGTCGGGGTGAAGGAGAAAGCGGGAGGGGTAGATTTTGTAATTTTTCTTTTTGTTTTGTATATATATATATTAAAATACACTAACTTTATAATATACAAAATAAACACACACTGCAAATTATTTTATATATATATATATATATATATATATACATACATAATAATATTAAAAATATAATATATATATATATATAATTTAAATATTAAACCCTAATAATTATAATAATATATGCATATCCATGTATATGTACATATTAATATACAACATATTAATTATGCATGAAACCATGCAATTTAATAAAATAAACTAACATTAATCAATAAATTATTATTTAATTTGTCACGACCCAAAACACGGGGCCATGACTGGTGCTAGGGAACAAGAATTCTTTCGAATCCGGAACCTGTAGCAAGCCTTTAAAATAAAAATAAAAGCATGCAACATATATTAAAATAAATAAAACATTATGCAGTGGAATTAAATCTCATAAATAAAATAATAATCCACCAACAGATTTACTAATACAAACTCATCTCATATATATAAAATCTTTTAAATACAATTCTCGGTTCAAATCTTTAAAATATAAATCTCATACATATATAATACATACAACTCACTGAAACAACTACTGTAGTGCCTAGAATACAAAATAAAACTCAGGTAAGTAGTTTACACAATAAGGCCGGGGCGGAAGAAATCCGGCGTAAAGGTTTGCTACTGAGGTCTGAGGACGAAGACTCTCCTGAAAAATAGTCAACGGAGCGGAGTCAGACCTCACTGAGTGAATTGTTATAATATATATACATGCATAACTAAATGACAAATGCACACATTCAATAGTATATATAATAAAAATATATATAGGCAAATACACACAGATGCAGCAAAATCATTTTATATATAACACTGAAAAATATGTTTATGAAGGATCAAATAGAACCCTAGATGATCGCAACCTCAAATAGTGTTAGACAACACTCTAGCCATACAGGATCACTTATTCCAAATAAATTCACTTGTTCCATTTGGACAGTAGACTGGCCCCGAGACACTAAGTCAACCAAGCTCCAGCAGCCTGACTGTTAGTATGATTGGCCCTGAGACACTTGGTCAACTGAGCTCCAGCAATCACACTCTCAAATCACATTACACATCAAATAAATCAATCCGATCAATATCCACAAATAGGTTAGTAATTTAACCTAAATACTATCGTCGTACCAGTATGTACTCGGTCCTAATGCTGCCCACTAGGTAGCACGTTCTATTGATATCATTCATTTAAAAATAAATCCATACATTCATAAATTAAATGATGCATGAAATTAATTAATAATGACAATATAAACCATATATATACTAGAAATATACCAAAAATAAACCAAGTATATTTCGAGTATATATATGTTAAACAAATTTAGTTTAAATGTAAAATAAACCAAAAATAAACTATATATATATTTAAAAAAATTTTAAGTATAATTTAATAATAAAACATGCATTTAATTTAAAATATACCAAAATATACCTAAAATAAACCTAAGCAATTATTAAACCATTTATGCTTATTTTATAAAATTAGAACATACATTTCTAAAAACATGCATCTTAATACACATATATATAAAATAACAACTCACAGTTGTGCGCTCCACGAGATGGGTCCGACGAGCCTGGTCCACTAGGCCTCGGTCTTGGCACAACTAATCAAACAAACGACAATATTTAATCAGAATAAGTCTAATAAAATTCTAGAGACTCGATCTAAAATACTAAACACAGAATAGAAATAGGGATTCGACCGGATGTCACATTTTACGAGAATTCTATCAAAAATTTGGCAGAACCTCCCCTGTAAAACAGACATCTCTCTACTCAGAAAGTAGAGCCGGTCCTATAAGAAAACACACTTTGAAAATACACAATCTCATAACCCCTCGGTCGGACTCCCAAACTACAATTCCACCGACCGAGGTTCACAATTCACGAAATATGCACAGAACACATTTAAATGCCAAAAATAACAAAAGTACCCTTTATAAATCAAAATATAGCAAATTAGAGATTTAAACGCTAAAAATAATTATTTTACCGAAAATAGTATATTATATATATTTTGAAAATAATTTTTGAAAAATAGTTTTAATTAATTAAAAATACTAAATAATTTTTAAAAATTATTTTTAAACCTCAAATAACTATTAAAACCAATTTAATTTAATTTTAACCAACTTAGTACCAAATTACCAAAATACCCCTATTTATATAAAATTTCACATAATTCACTATAATTATACAAAAATTCACTAAAAATAATATAATTACTCAAAAATTAATTTCTTAACATATAATTCAATAAAATCAATAATTATACTCAATTAACCAATTAATTTTAACAAAATACTTATTTAACCTAATTTTCTAAAAATCACCTAAACTAAATAAATTCATAATAATTATACAAAAATCATAAAAATTATAAATAAATTTCTAAAATTCATTTTAACACCTATAAACACCATAAATCACAATTTCATAATTTATTTAATTAATTTACAAAAATTAGAAAATATTAACAAAATAATAAAAAATTCACAAAAATCAAAATAATTCCCAAAAATTCTACAAAAATTACAGGATGTAGATTGAGCTACTAGGATCAATATTTGTGAAGGAAGTTAGCTTGAATCATTAGAATTGAAGTTCACAAAAATCAAGAACACATAAAGGCCGAAAATGAAAATTGAGAACTAAGGGAAATCTAGACCAAATCACATGAAACTAAGCTTGGAAATTAACTCACTGGAGCTCAAGGAGAAAATAGAGACCGATGGCGTTCAAGATGGTGGTCGAAAAAGGCTTGATCGGCGTTGGATATAATTTCGGCTTCCTTGGCTTTTCATGGCGAAAACTTCCCAAAAATGGAGGAAGAAGGTGGCGGAGGAAGCTTAGGAGGGTGGTGGACATCTAAACGGCACAACGACGGTGAGGGTTGAGCTTGGCAGAGACGGGAATGGCGGATGAGGGGCGTCGGGCGTTTTGGAGAAGATGAGTGGCACTTATGTAATTTTTGCAAACTTCAATTTTTGTGTGTGTGTGTGTGTGTGTATATATATATATATATATATATATATATATATATATATATATATAACTTTAACTTATATTATTATTATATTTAAAATAATCTACACCACATGTTAAAATATCACCCAATATTATACACACACACACACACACACACACACACACACACACATATATATATATATATATATATATATATATATATAATACATAGTAATTAAATAAAAATGTATAATATATAATATTTACTTAATTAATATAAACCCTAAAATATTAAATATGTGTATATATATGCATGTATATGTATATATTTTAATATGATAATTAAAATCGTGCATGGATTCATGCAAATACATAAAACCGATCAATATAATTAATAATTATTTATTTAGGTTTTAATTTTCCCAAAAATAAGATTCTCGGGAAAATTTTACATAAGAAACTTAAAATAATTAAAAATAACTTTAATAAATAACAAACTAATTAAATAATCAAATATATATATTAAAATTATTAACATTGCATATCCCGATGAAGTTTAAAATTATTTAAAATCTCAGGATATTATAATTATTTCCCAAAATAATAGGTCTCGGGAAAATTTTTATGTAGAAAACTTTAAATAATTTAAAATAACATTAATTATTAAAAAATAATTAAATAGTCAAATATATATATATTGAAATTATTAATACTACATATCCCAATAAAATATAAAAATATTTAAAAACTCGGGTTATTACAGGACCAGGCCTGCTGAGTCTGTCTCGTGGAGCTTGAATCGGTGAGTTATTATACTGTATATATATGCATTGCATATAGGTTGCATGACTTACGATTTTTTATTTTCATTATATGCTTTTAAAAGTGATTTAAATTTTAATATGATTTGGTATAATTTTAGTTTATTTTGATGTATATGTCTGCATATTTTCTATATACATTTATGATATCTTTGGTATATTGTCACGACCCAAAACAGGGGGCCATGATCGGCGCTAGGGAATGGGAATTCTTTCGAATCCGGAACCTATAGCAAGCCTTAAAGAAAATATAAAAGCATGCAATAATAATAACAATAAATAAAATATCTTACAACGAAAATTAAAATCTCATATGTAATAGTAATAATCCACCAACTCATTTGATAGTATAAAATCCATCTCATATATATAAAATCTTTAATACAAATTCTCGGTTCAATTTTTAAAATTTAAATCTCAAACATATATAATACATACATCCCAAAAACTTAACTACTGCAATGTCTAGAATACAAAATAAAATCAAGTAAGCAGTTTACATAGTAGAGCCAGCGCGAAAGAAATCCGACGTAAGGGTCTGCTACTGAGGTCTGAGGATGAAGACTCTCATGAAAAATAATCAATGGAGGGGAGTTAGACCTCACTGAGTGAATTGTTATAATATATATACATGCATAGCTAAATGACAAATGCATACATTCAATAGTATATATATAATAAATATATATACAGGCAACACACGGATACAACAAAATCATTTTATATAACTCTGAAAATAATAACTGTTTATGAAGGATCAAATAGAACCCTAAATGATCGTAACCTCAAATAGTGTTAGACAACACTCTAGCCATACAGGCTCACTTATTCTAAATAAATTCACTTGTTCCATTTGGACAGTAGATTGGCCCCGAGACATTAGGTAGACCGAGCTCCAATAGTCTGACTGTCAGTGTGATTGGCCCCGAGACACTTGGTCAACCGAGCTCCAGCAATCACACTCTCAAATCACATCACACATTAATCTAATCAATATCCATAATAGGTTAGTAACTTAACCTAAATTCTACCATCATACCGGTACGTACTCGGTCCTAGTGCTGCCCACTAGGTAGCACGTTCTATTAATATCCTTCTTTCAAAATAAATCCATTCATTTATGAAATAAATGATGCATGACATTACTTAAAATAATAATATAAACCATATATATACTAGAAATATACCAAAAATAAACCAAGTATATTTCGAGTATATATATGTCAAATAAATTCAATTTAATTACAAAATAATCTATACATATACTTTAAAACATTTTAAGTATAATTCAATAATAAAACATGAATTTAATTTAAAATACACCTAAAATATACCTAAGCAATTATTAAACCATTTATGCATATTTCATAAAATTTAAACATACATTTCTAAAACATGTAATCCTAAAACATGTATATATAAAATAACAACTCATAGTTGTGCGCTCCACGAGACGGATCTGACGGGCCTGGTCCACTAGGCCTCGGTCTCAACACAACTAAACAAACAAACAACAATATGAAATCAGAATAAATCTAACAAAATTCTAGAGACTCAATCTAGAATACTGGACATAAATTAGGAATAGGGATTCAACCGGATGTCATGTTTTATGAGAATTCTACTAAAAATTATGTAGAACCACCCCTATAAAATAGATGATGAGTGTGAAAAATGCATTTTATTAACTAGTCTTTGTCTTAGAAAAAATTCAATTTCAGTTAAGTTTATGTTTCTTTTATTCAGTTTTTATTTAGTTGAGTACTTACTGCATGTCTTGTGTGTTTATTTATTTTTACATATTAGTTGGTTTATTTTGGTTGATTTTTATGTATTTAGGGAAGTCAAAGAACAGTATAGGAAGGTTATATGGGAGTCGTGAGCACTTGAAGCGAGCCTAAAAAGCAATGGAGATCAATAAGCTGAAATGCTGAAAAATTGATGTGCACGGCCATGCACATTTTGCACACGGCCGTGCAACCTGGTGATTAGGAAAGTCAGAGGTGAATTTAATTGCTGACTCATGAAGGACAAGATGGAGATTTCACATAGATATAACCCTAGGGCTGGTAATTAGGGTTTTATAAGAGGGCAGCCACCAGAAACAAGGAGGATTCATTTTTTTCTTATCATCACTTTCTGGAGATACAATTTTTCTTAGAGCAGTTTTGAGAAAACAAGGATTTTTTTTCTTGGTTATATTAGTTTAGAGATTGGAGAATAAAAATTGAAGAACATCAAGCTTCCTATTTAACAGGGGGTTTATTTTATTCAATTGTTTTTATTCATTCTTAATTTTAATTCAATGATGATGTCTATTTTTTGTTATTATTCTTCTTTATTTCTTAAAATTAACATGAGTAGTTAAATTCTTAGTTAGGGTTCTTATTGTTATTCAACTATGGGCTAATCACAATTAAACCTAAGCCATTAATCTAGATCCTTTGTTTATTGTTGAACTTAATGTCTTTTTAGGATTGATCACCCTTTGATTGAATATACACAACAAAACTTGATCGAAAGATGGGTTGTATTGGATTTAAACAATAACCTGTTAGATGCTTTCTTAGTTGAGAAACACTTAAGCAACTAATATTGATTAAGGGTTGATGCTTAAACCGGGTTAACATAACGCTTAGTAGGCAAGAGCTTTAAATCTAAGAACGTCAATTTACTTGGTTAATCATAGGGTTGTCTTAGGAGGAAAGCCTATGATTTTAAGGAAACCCTCAAATTGGATTAAGGTTAGGTATGGTTTAGCAGTAAATTGATTTTAAATAAAGGTTGAATTAGTAATAAGAACCCTAGCTCTCTAAAGTGATTGTTATTTCATTATGATTTTTTTTTTGTGTTTTGTCTTAGTTTAATTAAAAATACCCTTTTTCATTGTTTAAACAAACAAACACAACTAGTATCACTTTAGTCAATTTTCAATCTCTGTGGGATTGATATTTAATTACTACTTGTATGAATCCATATACTTGCGAAAACCCATCAAGTTTTTGGCGCCGTTGCCAGGGATTGCCAAATTGATATTGTTGAGAATTTTGTGTTGTTTGATTTAGACGTTATTTTTTACTTTTATTTTTGTTATTTTTTGGTTATACAGGAACTCTTGTTGTTATATGCACATAACGCATGGTGCAAGCAGACAAGGAGTCCAGTTAATAACACTTGATTTAGAGATTGAGAAAACTATTCGCAGAAGGAGAAGATAGAATAGAGATAGGATGAATGGAGGGGAAGCACACAATGAGCAAGATGGCCAAAATGGGCACGTTGCCCATAGAACTATGAGGGACTTTGTGAGTCCCAATGTCCAAGGTGATCAAACTCTGATTGTGAGGCTAGCGGTTGCTGCAAACAACTTTGAAATCAAACCCACCATGATCCAAATGATTCAAAACTCACAATTTAGTGGCTTACCACATGAGGATCCAATTGGTCACATGACAAGATTTTTGGAGTACTATTCGACCTTCAAGATGAATGGAGTATAGCCAGAAGCAATCAGGCTCATCATTTTTCCATTTTCATTGATGGATAGAGCAAAAAGATGGTTCACTAGTTTGGCACCTAACTCCATAAACACATGGTAGGAGCTTTATACAGCCTTTTTCAATAAGTACTTTCCACCAGCTAAAGTACTCAAAATCAGAAATGAAATCAACTCTTTCTATTAAAGATATGATGAAAGTTTTTATGAGTGCTGGGATAGATTCAAGGATCTTCAGCGACAATGTCCACCACAGTTGATTCCTTCATAGGATTTGGTACAATCTTTTTACAAGGGTGTCAATCCCACAGTGAGAGCAAACATAGATGCATCAGCAGGAGGAACTATCATGTCTAAAACACCAAAAGATGCCTTGGAGCTTTTTGAAGAAATGGCTAATACCCAAAGCCTCTGGTCCAGTGAGAGAGCTATTCCAAAGAGAGGGGGAGCAATTGAAGTTGACAGTTTGATGATGTTAAATGCAAAGATGGATGCTTTATAAAAAAGAATGGATAAAATGAATATCAATGCCATATCTAACTTATCTTCCTCTTGTGAATTATGTCAAGGTAGTCATCCAACTATAGAGTGTCAAATGATGCAAAGCTTGTCCATGGAGAATGTAAACTTTGTGAACAACTTTAAAGGACAGCAGAACCAAGTGCATGGCAACACCTATAATCCAAGTTGGAGAAATCATCTTAATTTCTCTTGGAGCAATTAAGGGAACAACCAGGGGAGGCCACAAGCACCACTTGGTTTTGTAGGGCATAATATGCAACACCAGCAATCAAATTACCATCAAGAAAAAACTTCATCATCTGGAAGTTCTCTAGAGAGCAAGTTGGAGAAGTTCATGGATGTGATGTCCATAAAAATGAATCAACAAGATGAAGCTACAAAAAGGTTGGAAGGAAAATTTAAGCAAATGAATCAAGACACTTAGTTGATGTTCAAGAACCACTCTTCCTCTATTCATAATTTAGAGGTGCAAATGGGGCAGTTGGCAAATTCTTTGTCAATAAGGAATTAAGGTTCTTTGCCAAGCAACACTGTGAAGAATCCAAAAGAACAGTTGAAGGCTATCACCTTGAGAAGTGGAACAGAGATACAAATCTCAAAAGCAACAATAGAATATGAGCAGGAAAAGAATAAGGAAGAGGAGAAAGAGCAAGAGGATGAATATGTTGAAGTGAAAATAGAGGAGAAGCTGCAAGGGGATAACAACAATAAGGAACGAGTAGTGGAGAAACCTACACCACCATTAGTGAAACCTCACAAACCCCCAGCTCCGTATCCTCAAAGATTGAAGAAACAGGAAAATGATCAATAATTTGCTAAATTTCTAGAGAGGTTTAAAGCACTTCACATCAACATGCCTTTGGTGGAATGTCTTTCGTAAATGCCTAAGTACCCTAAATTTCTCAAGGAACTGATTTCCAATAAAAAGAAGTTGCAAGAATGTGAGACCATCACACTCACAAAAGAGTGTAGCGCTATCATCTCGAAGAAACTTCCCTTAAAAAGGAAGCATCCAGGGAGTCTCACTATTCCTTGTTCTGTGGGAAATTTAAATTTTCAAAGAGCTTTATGTGATTCTAGAGCTTCAATTAATCTTATTTCTTTATCTGTTTATAGGAAATTAGGATTAGGAGAAGCAAAACCTACAAGCATTCGATTGTAACTTGCTGATAGGACAGTGAAGGAACTAGAAGGGATAGTGGAGGATGTGTTAGTAAGGGCTGGAAAATTTATTTTTCCAGTGGATTTTATATTCCTTGACTTTAAAGAAGACAAGGAGGTTCCACTAATCCTTGGTATGCCATTCCTTTACACTACTAGAGCAATAATTATCATATATGATGGAACTCTTATATTAAGAGTGGGGGATGAGAGCTGTAAGTTTAATATCTATAAGACTATAAAATATCCCTATGACAAAGATTTTTTCTTGCGAGTTGAAGTCATTGATGAATGTGTGAATGAAGTCCAACGACGAAGGTTGGCACAGTCTTTAGAAGTTGAGAATATTGAGAAGTGTTTACAGGTACAATCTTCTCAAGAAGAAGTGACTCTTAAATACCCGCACCAACCACACATACAACTACCAAACATTGAACCCACACCACCCTCAATCATAAAACCACCAAAACTAGACTTGAAACCGTTACCTCAATATTTAAGATACACTTTTCTTGATGATGACCAAATTTCACCTGTGATTATATCTTCTAAACTTAGCAAGGAGCAAGAGGATTTATTGGTAAACATGCTGAAGAGAAAAATAAAGGCAATCGATTGGCAGATTTTGGATATAAGAGGAATAAGTCCCTCTTATTGCATGCATAAGATTTTGATGGAGGATGGACACAAGCCAACCATTGAAAGATAGAGGAGGCTTAAACCAAACATATAAGAGGTGGTAAAGAAAGAAGTGTTCAAACTACTTGATGCAGGAATTATTTATCCAATCTTTGATAGTTCTTGGGTTAGCCCAATTCAGTGTGTGCTAAAGAAGGGGGGAATAACGATTGTGCAAAATACAGAAGGAGAGTTTGTTCCTACAAGAGTTATGAATGGATGGAGAGTGTGCATTGATTACAGGAAACTGAACTCATCCACAAGGAAAGACCATTTCCCATTACCCTTTATTGATTAAATGTTGGAGCGAATAGCAGGACATGCTTTTTACTGCTTCCTGGATGGTTATTCAGGCTACAATCAAATTGCAATAGCTCCAGAAGATCAAGAGAAGAACACCTTTACATGTCCTTATGGCACATTTGCATACAGGATGATGCCATTTGGGTGATGTAATGCTCCTACAACTTTTCAGTGATGTATGATGGCTATATTTGCAGATTTAGTGGAGGAGATCATGGATGTTTTCATGGATGATTTTTCTATCTATGGAAACTCATTTGAAGGATGTATGAGCAATTTAGAGCAAGTTCTGGCACATTGTGAGGAAATAAATTTGGTGCTGAATTGGGAAAAGTGCCATTTCATGGTAGAGGAAGGTATTGTACTTGGACACAAGATTTTAGCTCAGGGCATTCAAGTTGATAAAGCAAAGGTGGAGGCAATTAAGAAGCTACAGTACCCCATAAATGTTAAGGGAGTTAGGAGTTTTATAGGCGATTTATCAAGGATTTCTCAAAAACCTCAAAACCCCTTTGTAAGTTACTTGAAAAAGATTCACCTTTTGATTTTACTGATGATTGGAAATTGGCTTTTGACAGGTTGAAACAAGCACTTGTTTCTGCTCCTATAGTGGTGGCACCAGATTGGAGTCTACCATTTGAGTTAATGTGTGACGCCAGTGATCATGTAATAGGAGTCATTCTTAGCCAAAGAAAGGAGAATAGGTTGCGTGTGATTTATTATGTGAGCTGAACATTGATAGATACTCAGTTGAATTATGCTACTGCAAAAAAGGAGATGTTGGCTGTTATATTTGCTTTTGATAAGTTCAGATTATACCTCCTTGGATCCAAAGCAATTGTATACACAGATCATGCAACATTGAAGTATTTAATGAATAAAAAGGATTCAAAACCAAGGCTCATAATATGGGTACTTCTGTTGCAAGAGTTTGATATTAAGATCCAAGATAAGAAAGGAGTTGAAAATGTAGTAGCTGATCATCTTTCAAGGTTGGAATTGAAACACAAGGAAAGTGATAAGCAAGAGCCTATCAAGGAGATATTCCCTGACGAAATGCTTTTTGCTATAGAATTTATGGGTGCTCCTTGGGTTGCTGATATAGTAAATTTTTATCAGTGGGTGAAATTCCAAAAGAGTTCACTCCTCAGCAAAAGAAAAAGTTGATTCGTGATGCTAAGTTCTACATTTGGGATGAGCCATTCTTGTGGAAACTATGCAATGATGGCATAGTTAGGAGATGTGTAACAGATGAGGAAGCAAGAGACATTTTACAACACTGTCATGGGAAGGTCAATGGTGGACATTATGGACCATAAAGAATAGCTGCTAAGGTTCTTAAAACAGGGTTCTATTGGCCGACGATTTTTCAAAATGCTAGAGATTTTGTGATGCATTATGATGCATGCCAAAGGAGTGGAAACATTTCAAAGAAGGATGAAATGCTCCAATCTGGAATTCTATAGGTGGAAATTTTTTATGTTTGGGGCTTTGATTTCATGGGACCATTTCCAATGTCAGATGGTAACAATTATATTCTTGTTTGTGTGGATTATGTTTCCAAGTGGGTGTAAGCTCCAGCATGCACAATTAATGATGCAAGGGTTGTTTGCAAGTTCTTAAAGAAGCTATTCTCTAGATTTGGAATGCCTCAAGTCATCATAAGTGATGGGGGAACACACTTCTACAACAAGAATATGGAAGCTTTATTAGCTCGCTATGGTGTGAAGCACAGGGTAGCTACACCTTATCACCCACAAACTAGTGGCCAAGTTGAGGTGAGTAATAGGGAGTTGAAGAAGATTTTGGAGAGAACAGTAAGTAAGTCAAGGAAAGAATGGGCAAGGAAGCTTGATGATGCTTTGTGGGCATATAGAATAGCTTATAAAACACCTCTTGTGATGTCTCCCTTTAGGGTGGTTTATGGAAAAGCATGTCATCTTCTTGTTGAGATTGAACACAAGGCCTACTAGGTAGTGAAAGCCTTGAATTTTGACTTCAGGAAGGTAGCTGAGAGAAGAATGTTACAATTGAATGAACTTGAAGAGATAAGGGAAGCTGCTTATAAAAATTCAAGGATTTATAAAGAACGTACTAAGAGATGGCATGATGCAAGAGTAAGAATCAAAGAGTTTAAGGAAGGTGATCAAGTTTTGTTGTTCAACTCACGGCTCAGATTGTTTCCTAGAAAGTTGAAAAGCAGATGGACAGGACCATATACAGTGATTCATTCATATCCTTATGGAGCTGTGGAATTGAGCAACACAGAAGGAGACTCATTCAAAGTGAATGGGCAAAGGTTAAAGCTATACCATGGAAGCACATTTGAGGAGTTCCATTAAGTTTCATACTTGAGGGAATTAACTGGATGATCAATTTGATGGTCTAGCTCATGCACCATTAAAAGAGAGCTTCTTGGGGGCTCAACCAAGATTATTTTTTTATTTGTATTTGTATTTGTATTTTTTTTGTTTTTATTATTGGTTATTTGTTTTATGTTTTTACAAGTTTATTCTATTTTTGATGATTATTTCTAGTTCATTTCAGGGAGTGAAAGAAAGGTTGGAGCTCTAGAAGAGGTCTTGTGAGTTAAATGTTTCGTGGAATTTTTATTTCGAGTGACTTTTAATTCAAATTTATGATGCATTGCTTGTCTATGTGTGTTGAATTTTTAATTCAGTGAATTTATGAAGTATGCATATACAGGTCACACGGTTGTGTGCATTTTGCACATGGCCGTGCATCTTCCGTCGCCACTTCTTAACCATCAGGTCACATGGCCATGCGCCTTATGATGCTACAACTCGACACACGGCAGTGTGAATTTCGCACATGGCCGTGTGATGAGATAGACCTGACTTTTAGAAAAGACGCAAAATTTTATTTTAAGTGGATTTTTCCACTTCCCAACACTCCACACTTCCCCAAAACCCTAGGGACTCCACTTTTCCACTTCCCAAGCCCTAGAAAACCTAACCCTTGACCACCTTTTCAATTTCCTATTAAATTTGACCCAATTCCCCATCATCCCACTCTCTACATAAACACTCACTTTCTCTATACTAAATCATTCTCTACACCATTCTCCACTCTACATATTCTCTCTTAATTCTTTTTAAGGAAGTCTCATGGAGAAAGATCAAAGAAGGAAGGGCATAGCAAGGAAGCAAACTAATACTTCCAAAAGAGCAAGACATGGTGGAACTTCTAATAATCCGGGGTGGTGCTGAAAAGAAACAAATGGTAAAACCTTTTCCCTCTCAAATTCAATTTAGGCATAGTGAGCATAGGAATAAATTTCAAGCAATGATGAATAGGAAGATTGTGCCAAATAGATATTTGAGTGCCACATCTTTGATTGAAATTAGGTTATTAGATGAGATTAATTTGTATGTTCATAGGATGGGGTGGAATGATTTTATTTTGATGTAGAATCCTTCTTATGCCATCCCACTTGTGAATTTCTCTCTTCTTTTGAGTTTAATGATCATACCCTTATGCTAACTTTTCGTTTGGGGAATGAGGAGCATACTCTAGGTTTGTTTAAACTCAACAATGTATTTCATTTTCCCCAGGATGCTAATGTTGCATATGATAGAAATGAGTTTTGGAGAGAATTAACTGGGGAGAAGGGAGTTTTCTATGAGGCTCGGTCAATAAAAGAATCAAGGATTCGATTTCCCGCACTCGAGTACCTTTATAGGCTTATGGCACATTCTTTGTTTCCAAGGAAAGAGGGTGACTCTGTGATTAGCACCACTGAGCTAAACATTTTATATTGTATGGTGAATGATAAAAAACTTGATGTCTATCATGCTTTAGCCGAGAAATTGAGAGATGTTGCTATAAAAGCTACTGGGGCTATTAAAGTGGGAGGCCTAGTAACAGCTATAGCCAAGTACTTAAACTTTGACATCGAGAACATGCCTTTTGAAAGGGTCTCGGGTCGTCACTTCATTGACACTGACATGATGGAATCCATGGGAATGGTTAGAGTTGATCATACTGGGAAAGCTTTTCTTATCCCGCCTGCACCTATAGAGCAAGATAAAGAGGAAGAGGAAGATGTCTCTCTGAATAATGTGTTAGAAAGGTTGGATAGCTTGGAGTTGCAAATTGGAGTCATCGATTCCAACGTAGGAGAGCTGAATTCTGAAGTGGTAGGAATGGGTCGTACTTCTAGGCAAATGAATCGCACATTGCAGATGATTAACCATAACCTTAACGCCTATTTCAGCTCTTAGAATTTTATCCCACCGCCATTCCCGTATAATGAAGATATGCCAGCACAAGAGTACTCCTCTGAGGATGAAGGGGAGGAATGAAGACCTTGTTTTAAAGTGTTTAGCTCTAGCTTGAACAATGTTTATTTTATGTGTTTTTTTTATTATTATTGTGATGTTTTGTGGAACGTTATGTGTTATGTTTCATGTTTTGAATTGAAGTATGTTTTTGTTTAAGTTGTTTTTTTTTTAAGGATTTTTATTTTAGGAATGTTACTTTTTCTTATTTTTCCATTTATTTTTTCCAATTGTGCAATAACTATGGGAGGTTTATCCTACCAATATTTTAAAAAAATAATAATAAAATAAATAAAAATAAAAATATTTCTATGCTAACAGGTAGCATGGTCGTGCGAATTTTGCACACGGTCGTGCGTGATACGACGTCAATCAGGTAGCATGGCCATGCCATGTGACCTGATGCACAGGCACAGTCGAATTCTTCAAATTTTTTCCTATTTTAAACGTTTGCAATAAGGACATTGCACATTTTAAGTGTGGGGGAGGAAATAAAAATAATAATAATAATAATAAAATAAATATTTTTTTTTTTGCAAGCTTGTTGATTGTGATTTTATTTGTTTCCTTATTCCATTGAGGGTTTAGTTGATTTTAGTTTCCTAAGTAAGCTAAATTTCTTGAATTAATAGGTAAGCAATTTTTACTGAAATTGGAATGTTTTGTTTTTCTTATTTAAACTCTGCTGACTTTTTTTTTTATTCTTGTTAATTTCATTCCATTTTTTTTATTGTTTTATTTTAGTACTAACATTGTTATGATGGCTAGAACAAAGACACAATTTCAAGGAAAGAAGCTTAATGATGGTGAGGGCAAATCTAAAGACATGAGGGATGATTATGAAGCTTTCTTTGCCATTTATTCTGAAGAAGGGAAGAGATTCTGCTCCTTAGTCAAGAGAAAATTCAGCAAGCCAAAATACTTTGATGATGAGGTACTGTTGAATATGGGTATTAAGGGAACCATAGATATGTTTTGCAATAAATTGGGGTGGTTTAAATTGGCTACAGCCCAATATGATGTATTCTTTTAACTCACAATAGAATTTTACACTACATTTAAGATTTTATATGCACCTCTAGGGATCTTTTCATGTAGGTTCTTTAGGAAAGAATACTTATTTGACTATGAAATCATGTCTCAAATCATTGGTTTTCCTCAAGGAGGTGTTTGTCAACCTCATATGGATTATAATATGAGTAGTTTTTGGCATGAAATCACTGGAGGTGATAAAGTTTATGAGGGTCAAATAATGACTACTGGTTTGATCAAAGATCACTCATATTTAATCATGCATAAATTCATGGCACACACAATCTTTGGAAGAAAAGATAGTACTAGGGTTTCCCCTGATGAACTATTCATGTTGTGGTGATTGAAGACTAACACAAAAGTATGTAGTACATACTTTGTTTTGTGTTCTATGTGGCGGGTTATTCAGGCTAGAAAGGCGTTGATCTCAATGGGGCATATTATTACCAGATTGGCATTGTATTTTGCTCCATTTGAATTTGCTAAACATAAATTGGAGCCTTTAGAAGCTGAGTCCCTTCATGAAGATTACCTAGTGCGAGCTGAAATCATCACCGAATTCAATGAGTTCCATGATGTAATGAGTAGAAGATGCTACATGATCCATCAATTGGCAATGCAATATGGTGAAATACCTTTACCCCCTAATGCAGTTGAAAAATGAGATAATGGGAGTGAAGCTCAATCAAGGAAGTGACGGAACACCAAAAAATAGAGTGATGACATCATGGAAAATATCAAACAGCAGATGGATATCTCTGACAATAGGATTGGGAACATGGTTATGGATTTGTCTAACCAGTTAGAGAAGTTTGAGAGGAAATGTGAATCCAGAGTTGAAAGGTTGCAACTTCAAATTGATGAAATCTTTCGCATCCTTCCTCAAAGTAAAATATTTAAAGCTATAAATGAAGCTGTAAAATGCATCATGGTCACACCATATATTCCCCCTCCAGTTTCACCGAAATATAGGGAGTATATTGTTCTTTAATTTTCTTTTATTTATTTACTTTTCATGATTGTATGCTTGTGTGTTTGTTTTACTTTAAGAATTTACATGCTTTATTTTGATTTGATTTTATTTTGTTTTACCCTTTTGTGTGTTTATGCCTTGCCCTTACACTTGAATTTTCGCAACATATATACCTTTAGAGCCTTATTCATTAATCTTATTTTCTTGAAAAAATGCCTTAATCTTCCTTAATGAATCGTTTTAAATTTTTAAATTAGAAGAGCAACGTGTGGTTAAGAATTTTTACATTTTAATGAACATTAATGCTTACTTTTCTATTGAACAAGTGAATCTAGATGATTAATATTTGAGAAAAGTATTTGTGAGTAGGAATTTGAGGCTGCTTTAGAGTGGTTATAAATGTTATTAAAAAAAATCAATCAAGAAGCGAGATGGAGTGTAAAACGCACTTGTTTGGAGCTTAAAATTGAAAAGAAAAATCTTTTAAATGCTCCTTCTACTCTAATGCTCTTTAAGAGTAAGGGTATCCAAATAACCCTTTTTGGAGGTTTCCACACTGAGTAACACAAGAAAGGTAGGGGATGCTGAGATTGGGAAGATATTGATTGATGAACTTCTTAGCCTCTTTATTGTTGGCACAATTCCTACTTGTTTTTATTTTTCTTAAGTGTCAATCATTTTTTTTTTCATATTTTCACTAGAAAAGTATGCTCTGCACATGGTAACAATATATTCTTGACCTCAGTTGCTATTTTACTTTTCGAGTTTATAAACTTTTTATTAAAGGAAGAATATGGTAGTTAAGTTAAAACTAGTTAATGAGTATGATTCTTTAGGTAGATATGTGTTTTCAGGTTTTGCTTAAGGACAAGCAAATATTCAAGTGTGGGGGAATTTGATGAGTGTGAAAAATGCATTTTATTAACTAGTCTTTGTCTTAGAAAAAATTCAATTTCAGTTAAGTTTATGTTTCTTTTATTCAGTTTTTATTTAGTTGAGTACTTACTGCATGTCTTGTGTGTTTATTTATTTTTACGTATTAGTTGGTTTATTTTTGGTTGATTTTTATGTATTTAGGGAAGTCAAAGAACAGTATAGGAAGGTTATATGGGAGCCATAAGCACTTAAAGCGAGCCTAAAAAGCAATGAAGATCAATATACTGAAATGCTGAAAAAATGATGTGCACGGCCATGCGCATTTTGCACACGACCGTGCGACCTGATGATTAGGAAAGTCAGAGGTGAATTTAATTGCTGACTCATGAAGGACAAGAGGGAGATTTCACATAGATATAACCCTAGGGCTGGTAATTAGGGTTTTATAAGAGGGCAGCCACCAGAAACAAGGAGGATTCATTTTTTTCTTATCATCACTTTTTGGAGATACAATTTTTCTTAGAGCAGTTTTGAGAAAACAAGGATTTTTTCTTGCTTATGTTAGTTTGGAGATTGGAGAATAAAAATTGAAGAACATCAAGCTTCCTATTTAACATGGGGTTTAATTTATTCAATTGTTTTTATTCGTTCTTAATTTTAATTCAATGATGATGTCTATTTTCTGTTATTATTCTTCTTTATTTCTTAAAATTAACATGAGTAGCTAAATTCTTAGTTAGGGTTCTTATTGCTATTTAACCATGGGCTAATCGCAATTAAACCTAAGCCATTAATCTAGATCCTTTGTTTATTGTTGAACTTAATGTCTTCTTACGATTGATCACCCTTTGATTGAATATACACAATAAAAATTTATTGAAAGATGGGTTGTATTGGATTTAAACAATAACATGTTAAATGCTTTCTTAGTTGAGAAACACTTAAGCAACTAATATTGATTAAGGGTTAGTGCTTAAACCGGGTTAACAGAACGCTTAGTAGGCGAGAGCTTTAAATCTAAGAACGTCAATTTACTTGGTTAATCATAGGGTTGTCTTAGGAGGAAAGCCTATGATTTTAGGGAAACCCTCAAATTGGATTAAGGTTAGGTATGGTTTAGCAGTAAATTGATTTTAAATAAAGGTTGAATTAGTAATAAGAACCCTAGCTCTCTAAAGTGATTGTTATTTCATTGTGATTTTTTTGTGTTTTGTCTTAGTTTAATTAAAAATACCTTTTTCATTGTTTAAACAAACAAACACAACTAGTATCACTGTAGTCAATTTGCAATCTCTGTGGGATCGATATTTAATTACTACTTGTACGAATCCGTATACTTGCGGAAACCCATCAACAAACATCTCTCTACTCATAAAGTAGAGCTGGTCCTACAAGAAAACGCACTTCGAGTATACACATTCACACAACCCCTCGGTCGGACTCCTAAACTATAATTCTACCGACCGGGGTTCACAATTCACGAGATAAACACAGAACACATTTAAATTCCAAAAATATCGAAAATACCCTTTATATATCAACATATAACAAATTAGATATTTAAAACACTGAAAATAATTATTTTACCGATAATTATAATAAAACCCTAATTTAATAAAATATTATTAAAAATCCACAATTCTCTGTAAATTCATAAATATTAACCGAAATTCATTTTCTAAATCCAAATTACATAATTAGCCCTAATTATATGTAAATTCACATAATATACAATAATTATTCAAAAATTCACTAAAAATTATACAATTGCTCAAAAATTAATTTCTCAACATATAATTCAATAAAATCAATAATTATACTCAATTAACCAATTAATTTTAGCAAAATACTCATTTAACCTAATTTTCCAAAAATCACCTAAACTAAATAAATTCATAATAATTATACAAAAATCACAAAAATTAAAAATTAAATTCTAAAATTCATTTTAACCCCTATAAACACAATAAATCACAATTTCACAAATATTTAATTAATTTACAAAAATTAGAAAATATTAATAAAATAATTAAAAATTCACAAAAATTAAAATAATTTCCAAAAATTCCAAAAAAATTATAGGATGTAGATTGAGCTACTAGGATCAATATTTGTGAAGGAAATTAGCTTGAATCATTAGAATCGAAGTTCAAAAAAATTAAGAAACTCAAAATGGCCAAAAATGAAAATTGATCACCAAAGAAAATCTAGACCAAATCAAGTGAAACCAAGCTTATAAATGCACTCACCATAGCTCAAGGAAGAGATAGAGACTGGCGACGTCCAATTTGGCGGCCAGAATCACGGTGATTGGAGTTAAGATTGAGTTTCGGCTTCTCGGGTGGAAAATGGCCAAAACTCACCGGAAATGGAAGCAACAGGTAGTAGAGGAAGCTAGAGAGGGTGGTGGCACGCCAGATGGCACACCGATGGTGAGGGAAGAGGTTGGCAGCGATGGAAGTGGGGGTGGGGATGTGTCAAGGAAGAAGGAGAGGGTCGAGTGGCATGAAACGTAATTTTACAAAAGTTATATATATATATATATATATATATATATATATAACTTTATTAATTTATATTATAATATATTAATATTATAATCACAAAATTCCTACACCACATGTAAAAAAATCAAACTAATATCTATATACATATACATATACATATATATAACGACATATTAATTTAATAAAACTATATAATATATACTTAATTAAAAATAAACCCTAAAATATTAAATATGTATATATATGCATGTATACGTATATATATTAATATGATAATTAAAATCATACATGGACTCATACAATTGCGTAAAACCGACTAACATAATTAATAAATATTTATTTAGGTTTTAATTTTTCCAAAAATAAAATTCTCGAGAAAATTTATGTAAGAAATTTAAAATAGTTAAAAATAACTTTTATAATTATCAAACTAATTAATTAATCAAATATATTTATTAAAATTATTAACACTGCATATCCCGATGCAGTTAAAATTATTTAAAATCTCGGGATATTACATATATTTAGGGTCTATTTTTGATATATGCATGCTAGATAATTAGGTTTATTTTTAGTATATTTTAGTGTATATATATATACATGTTTTAAATATGTATTTATTCATAATTTTTTATTTAAATGATTAGTATATTTTAGATATATTCCTAAATAAATGCATGTCATATTATTAATTTATACTTAAATTGTTTTTAAGTATATTCATGGTTTATTTTTTGTATAATTCATGTTTCATTTGACATATATATACCTGAAATGTACATGGTTTATTTTAGGTATATTTCTGGTATTTATGGTCTATTTTACTATTATGAATGTCATTCTACACTATTTATTTTTCGAATGGATAATTTATCTTAAATGAAGGATATCAATAGAACGTGCTACCTAGTGGGTAGCACTAGGACCGTATACGTACTAGTGCGATATATTTAGGTTTGAGTGAGGAATTACTTATGGTAATTATAATATGACTGAGATGATTTAATTGAGAGGTGATGTGATTGATAGTGTGATTGCTGGAGCTCGGTTGACCAAGTGTCTCGGGGCCAATCACACTGACAGTCAGACTACTGGAGCTCGGTCAACTTAGTGTCTCGAGGCCAGTCTATTGTCCAAAATGGAATAAATGATTTACTTGGATTTAAGTGAGCCGGTATGGCTAGAGGGATGATATGGTTGATTGAGGTTACGATTAATAGGGTTCTATTTGATCCTTCATGTATTAAAATAAATGTTTTCTGCAATTACTATATATATTAAAACAGAGTTGGCATTTGTGTGATATGCGTGTATATGCATATATATATAAGAATGCTTGACTGGATATGGTTAGATTGCATGTATATATAGTATAATAATTCACTCAGTGAGGTCTGACCCCCCCTCAATTATTTTTTCAGGAGATCCTTGTAATATCCCGAGATTTTAAATAATTTTAAACTGCATCGGGATATGCAGTGTTAATAATTTTGATAAATATATTTGATTATTTAATTAGTTTATTAATTATTAAAGTTATTTTTTTACTATTTTAAATTTCTTATGTAAAATTTTTTCGAAAATTTTATTTTTGGGAAAATTAAAACCTAAATAAATATTTATTATTTATGTTAGTTCGTTTTACGTAATTGCATGATTCCATACATGATTTTAATTATCATATTAATATATATACATATACATGCATAAATATACATATTTAGCATTTTAAGGTTTATTTTTAATTATGTATGTATATATATAGTTTTATTTAATTAATATGTGTTATATATATATGTATATGTATATAGATATTGTTATTTTTAGACATGTGGTGTAGGAATTTTGTGAATATAATATTATTATATTATAATATAAGTTATTAAATTTATTATATATATATATATATATAAAGTTACATTAATTTACAAAAAATGCCCCTCTTATCTTCTCCCTAGTTCCCAACGCCCCCACCTCCATTTTCGCCACTGCCAACTCCTTCCCTCACCATTGGTGTGCCTTCCGGCATGCCACCACCTTCTCCAGTTTGCTCCACCGCCTATTGCTTTCATTTCCGGCGAGTTTTGGTCGTTTTTAAGCCGAGAAACCGAAACCTAAGCTCATCGTCGTTCACCATGATTCCGGCCACCAAATTGGACGCGCCGGTCTCTATATCTTCCTTGAGCTCTAGTGAGTGCATTTCTAAGCTTGGTTTCACTTGATTTGGTCTAGATTTATTTGGTGATCAATTTTCTATTTTTGCCATTTTAAGTTCTTTAATTTTTTGAACTTAAATCTTAATGATTCAAGCTTACTTCCTTCACAAATATTGTTCATAGTAGCTTAATCTAGATCCTATAATTTTTGTAGAATTTTTGGAATTTATTTTTATTTTTATGAATTTTTTATTATTTTATTAATATTTTCTAATTTTCGTAAATTAATTAAATAAATTGTGAAATTGTGATTTATGGTGTTTTAAAGGGTTGAAAGGAATTTTAGAATTTAATTTGTAATTATTGTGATTTTTGTATAATTATTATGAATTTATTCAGTTTAGGTGATTTTTGGAAAATTAGGTTAAATGAGCATTTTGTTAAAATTAATGGGTTAATTAAGTATAATTATTGATTTTATTAAATTATATGTTGTGAAATTAATTTTTGAGCAATTGTATAAATTTTAGTGAATTTTTGAATAATTATTGTATATTATGTGAATTTATTTATAATTAGGGGTATTTTGGTAATTGGTAATAAATTGGTTAAAAATTAAATTAAATTGGTTTTAATAATTATTTGAGCTATAAAAATTATTTTTAAAAATGATTTAG
>CANTUR010001908.1:0-85648 GCA_947683625.1 Mallotus nudiflorus
GGTACGTTCGTGGGGACCTAGCAGTAGGTTAGCCTTGGTTTTATATGGGATGGACATCTTTAGTGGAGGAGTGTATCTTGATTTGCCTCATTTGGGCTCTCCTCAGTCGGATGTTAATCCCTCCCTGATGTCTTCCCATTTTTTATGCTTTATTTCACTTATTTTGCCTTTTTTTTTTGCATATTTGACAACTAGTGCTTGACTTGTTTGCTTTTTTTTGGTAGATCCTGTTAGTGATATGCACTAGGTCAATCATTTGTGATTATGTATTGACTTTCTATTTTATTAATAAAGAGGTATTTCATTATCATTTGATTTTATGATAATTACATGAATAATTAATTCTTATTAAGGCCATCAAGTACGTGACTTGAGAGTAAAACCCTTAGATTAAAATAAGAGTTCTATTCTAATTATCCCTAGTCATTTATTCATATTATAAATATTAAAGTATTAAGGCTAGTATGATGTTGACTGATGGTTATGTTTTACTAATCATGAATAGGAGATATTAAGTCAAACTTATAAGTACATGATGAGAGATCATGTACTGGATTGACCCACTATGAGAATACTACATAGACTATTGTCATAAGTATTTCTCATCATAATAATTTTATTTTGGTCCTTTGACCTTGAAATCATCATGGATTTCTACATAACTATTTTATATTTGACACATTCTAACATTGTCTTTAACCGGACAATTAAATAGGATGTTGTTGGATATGAAATTAGTTATGTGAGGAATGTGAGTGATTCAGAAGGAATTTATCCCTCATTAATATGAGAAAGTTATCTAAGGGCCCCTTGATGAGATAGACTGAAGGAAAATGCATGGCCATGCTAAAATGAATTGATAAGAGTAATCATTTTTAGTTTACTTGGAATCAAGTCATAATATTGAACTATATAAGGATGACATCTATGCCTTATGTTCAATTAGGATATCATATGATAAAGGACAATAAAATTCACTGTAATTAGGTTATGTCGGATTATTGACTTCACATGACTTGGGTAGTCATGATGTCTTGTTAGAGGCCACTTATGACTTGTAGGCCTAATTAGAGATTTAAGCCCGCTACCAATGTTATGTGAACTTACAGGGTCACACACTTAGAATAAGCCCAAAACAGATTTAGGTTAATACGCCCAAAATAAACTCTGTGGAAATAAACAATTAAAGTGTTTTATTATTTATTTAAGATAAATGTTATTTTAAATAATAAATAAATAAGATATTATTTCTGATTTATTATTAACAAAATCAGAATATAATAAATGGAAGTTACCAAAAGGTCATTGGTAGGTGAAACCCTAATTTGGAGTCTAGAAATATGTTATATTCTCTAGGGTTTAACACACTTGTCTTTCCTGCCTCCAAATTCATTTTCTTTCTTCTAGAAAATAAAGACAAAGTTTTTCTTTTGTTCTTAATTTGTGAGACAATGAAGAATGGTTGCTAGAACACACTCTAATTTGTTTTATGAAGGGCTGTTCATCATGGATACCTATAGAGGACGCATCCTTTTAGAGACGTCTAGATCCGAACAACTAAAGCGAAAAGCTCGAGGTAAGGTGTCACCAGTGTGAACCTCCTCTCATCCTTCTAGAAACTCTTGCCTCTTCTACATCTGGTGAGATTCTTGAAACCCCAGATTTAATCAAGTAGTCAAATTACATGGATCCAGGTTTGGGAACGTGATAAATTTTTAATTTTTCCACTGCGTTTGTATCATAAAGCCCAACAGATCCCTATCTCTTTTTGGCTAGTACTGGTATACTATTATAGGGAGTGCGCAATAACACTTTATGGAGTTTATGAGCAATCAAAAGGTATGCCTTCTTTATTGTACCTATTTATTTGTGCATATATTTTATGTATGCGTGTATGATATTCAATTTTCATATAATGTAGGCTGAACATCTCAATGCTAGCCATGAGCGAGAGTGATAGCACATAGCTTATCGTGATCATATGGTGACTTGGAGTCACGACTAACATCTTTTGCGATGAACAATGAGGAGCCTATATTAGATGATGGGGATGCTTGAGTAGGATTAATGCTTGCTCTTGATGGCAGCCATGGCCAATGTAGGTGTTTTAGGTGCTAGGTGTAGAGCTTTTAGCTTGTAGTTGCTTTATTGTATTATTTTCCTAAGGTCATGGACTCTAGGTGTTGTATCTAGGCATTTATTTCTCATGTGTTGTACGATATATGTTATAAGGCATCTTTTTTAGAGCTTTTAGCACTTAACTAGGTTTCTTTTTTATTCTTTCCCTCTTTTGCCCAAGGATGTCTCCTTTTGAAGCTCTTAATACCTAGCTAGGCTTTTTTTTTGAGACTTCAACTATAATGGTTGATCTCAATGACATAGTTCAAAGAAGATAGCGAGAACTATAGTCATGTAATGAAAGAAAATGCAAAACATGTTTGATGCAATTCATGATGATAAAATGTGTTACTCTTTTTTCAAAGACATTGTGCATAAATTGGTAATCATTATCATTTCACTAAAATCATTTACGAAAGAATAGGTGCATTTATACAAAATTTTGAACTTGAGGTTATCCTTACCCTTAACTAGCCTTCACAGGTTTTTTTAATTAAGCATTTTCTCTCTTCCCTAATTTTTACCTAGCTTGCCTATGCAAGGTTTTCAACCTAGTGGGAAGTCCTATTTTTAGTTTAGTCATTTTAGGTTTTTTAACCCAACAAGTTTTTTTTTTGCCTTAAATGTAGTACTTCTTCAAGTGGTTTGTATTGAAGGTTTAGAGAATTCATTGCCTTTATAATACATCAGCTTGACTACTCCTTTTTGATAGGACATGTTTGACCAAGTATAGGCTTTCCTAGTTTGGTTTGAATTTCCCTTTAGGGTCTGGAATGTTCAGCCTTGCTTGCTTTAACAACCAGTCTTTTGCTTTCATACTCTTATGTTTTTACCTTCCTATTGAAGGTTTTTGGCTAACCGAGACTAATACAACTATGTAGGGTATAGAGCCTTGAGCCTTCGATTATCTAGGAGAGTGAGATTATCGTGCCTTTGCTAGGCCTATTGTACTTCTGATAATTCATATTTAATTGCTACCTAAAGAGACTTGATTTTTATTTCGATTAGAAGTATTGCTTTTGATCTGTGTATTAATGAGAAAGGGGTTACTCCAGTTGAAGTTCTAACTATTGTATCGGTACCCTCATATGACATATGGCAAGTCTATCAACCCAGCCTTAGTAAGTCTGAGTCATCTTTGATAAAATCTTCTTGATGTTCTTCTTTGCAGCTTCAACAACCCTGTTTGCTTATGGTCGATAATGAGAAGATTTATAATGTTCCACCTTATAACTCCCTAGTAATTCTATAACTTCCCTTTGGAATTGAACACCGTTCTCAGAGATAATGTGATGGGGGATCCTTATCAACAAAATAAATTTATTTTTATGAACTTATCCATTTGCTTGGCTCCTATCTTTGACCGCTCCTTTCAATAGGACATGTTTGACCAAGTACAGGCCTTCCCAATTTGGTTTGAATTTCCTTCTAGGGGTCTAGAATGTTTAGCCTTACTTGCTTTAACACCTAGTCTCTTGCTTTCACACTTTATGTTTCACCTTCCTATTGAAGGTTTTGCTAGCCGAGCCTAATACAACTATGTGTGGTATAGAGCCTTGAGCCTTTGATTGTCTAGGGAGAGTAAGATTATCATGCCTTTACTAGGCCCATTGTACTTTTGATAATTCATATTCAATTGCTACCTAAAGAGACTTAATTTTTATTTTAATTGGAAGTACTGCTTCTGATCCGTGTATTAGTGAGAAAGGAGTTGCTCCGGTTGAAGTTCTTTACTATTGTTCGGTACCCCCATAAGGCATATGACAATCTATCAACCCAGTCTCGGTAAGTCTGATGTTATCTTTGATAAAATCTTCTTGATATTCTTCTTTGTAGCTTTAATGGCCCTATTTGCTTGTGGTCGATAAGGAGAAGATTTGTGATGTTCCACTTTATAACTCCTTAGTAGTTCTTTAACTTCCCTTTGAATTGAACACTGTTCTCAGAGATGATGTGATAGGGGATCCTATGTTAATAAAATAAATTTATTTTCATGAACTTAGCCACTTGCTTGGCTCCTATCTTTGTGAATGATTATGCTTCAACCCACTTTGTGAAGTAATCCATTACCACTAAGATGAACTTGTGTTTGTTCGAGGCTTGTCGGGTGGATTTCCCTAATTATGTATAGTCCCCATGTTAAGAAGGGCCATAGAGAAGAGATGTAGTGTAATTTTATTGGGGAAGGTGGCTGACATTCCCATGGATTTGACACTTGTGGCATTTCCTCATAATTTGATATAGTCTTCCATTACCATTATCCATAAGAACCCTTATTTGATTAGCTTCTTATCTAGGATTGCTCCATTCATGTATGAACCATAAACACCTTCGTGTACTTCTTCTATTGCTCTGGTAACCTGAATTTCATTAGACATCAGAGTTATAACCTATTTAAAGTTCTTTTATATAACACACCCAGGTGTAATGTGAATTTTAATGCTAATCATCGAATGACTGCCTTCTTTTTTTCACTTGCCTGATCGGGATAGGCCCGTTCCTTCAAATATCTCTGGATGTCGTAGAACTAGGTTTTTTAAGTTGTTTTTGCCTTTGCTATTATGCAATTCTTATAATAAGGTTATCCCCATCTGAGTAAGATTAAAGGCTTCATGGGCATTTTAGATGGTCCTTCCCACACTTAATTCTAAGGAAGTAGTGCATCTGCCATCTAATTGTGGTCCTGGGGGAGATGAATGAATTTACATTTTTGGAAGGACATGGCAAGGAACTTCAAGTGATCCAGGTAAGGCCTTAGGTGCTGCTCTTTCAATTCCCATTATTTTATGGCATGGTTGATTACTAGCATAGAATCTCTGAAGATTTCAACTTCTATAAAATCCAGGGCTATCAGTGCTTTTATTCTAAGTGCGCATGCCTCATATTCTACTTTGTTATTTATGACTCTGAATTTGAGCTTGTTGGCAATCAGTACTACTTTGCCTTCTAGAGATTGTAAAATGACATAAACTCTTATGCCAAACTGATTAACTACTCCATCAAAATACATCTGCCATCCTTTAGTCTTGATGGCTAAACTAAAGTCATATGGGAAGTCTAGTTTGATTTGTTTTGAGTTTGGAATGGGTTTAAGAGCTAGAAATTCAACCACTACTCTTCCTTTTATTGCCTTTTTAGTCAAGTATTACACATCGAATTCTGTCAATAGCATGAGCCACTTGGCATGTTTTCCCACTAGGGAGGGAGCTTTGTAAAGGTACTTTATTAAATCCATTTTAGACACGGACTGAAAGTAATGTCTGAGTTTCATCATTGCTTATACCATTGCTAGGCATATATGCTCGACTTGGCTATACTTTTCCTCATATGGTAACATCTTCTTACTTTAGTAGTATATTGCATGCTTTGCTTTCATTTCTCCCTTTTATGCTAACATTGCACTGGTTGCATTTCCTTTGATGGCCAGATATAGGGTTAAAGGTATCCTTGGTTTAGGTGGTTTCAAATATGTTGGGTTAGCTAGGTAGTTTTTGATCTTATCGAATGCTAACTAACACTACTCATTCCACTCAATTGATTAATCTTTTCTGAGTAACTTGAAGATTAGTTCACACACAGCTATCAACATGGCAATAAATCTGCTAATGAATTGTAATTTCCCTATAAACCTTCTAATTTCTTTTTTTTATTTTAGCACTAGCATCTTAATGACTGCTTTTGCTTTGTTTAGATCCATTTTAATAATGTTCTGACTGACAACATACCCTAACATCTTTCCAGAAGTGACCCCATATATGCATTTCTTTAGTTTAAGCTTGAGGTGATACTTTTAAACTCTTTTGAGGAATTTTTTGAGATCGGATGAGTGTTCTTTCCTAGTTTTTGACTTGACTATCATATCATCTATGTACACTTCTACTTCTTTGTGTATCATGTCATGGAACATTATAGTTTCCATTCTCTAGTAAGTTACTCCCATATTCTTGAAACTAAAAGGCATTCCTCTATAGTAATAAGTGCCCCATTATGTTATGAAAGTTGTCTTTGCTTTATCGATGATGGCCATTAGGATCAAATTGTACCCGGAGAATCCATCCATGAAGGAGTACATTGCACATGTGGCAGCACTGTCAACCAATATGTCTATGTGAGGTAATGGGAAATCATCTTTTGGGTAGGCCTTGTTCAGATCTTTGTAGTCAATGTAGATTCTAATCCTACTATTTTTCTTCGGTACTAACCTACATTTTCTTACCATTCCAAATAGTCTACCACTTTTAGAAAATTTGCCTTGATCTGCTTCTTGATATCTTCTTTCATTAGTTGGGCCCATTATGGTCTAAGTCTTCTTAGTTTCTACTTTACTAGTTTACACCTATCTTTAGTAGGGATGAAGTGTTGAGCAATGTCTCTGTCAATACCAAATATACCATCATACGTCCAGGTAAATACTTTTGAATATTTTATTAATATGTTTTCAATTTCTCTCCTCTCTTTAGGGTAACATCTTTAAAAATATGCAGAATGCGTGGTTCAGACTCCGTGCCAAAGTTAAATGATTCAGTGCATATGGAATGAATGTCAAATATGCTAATGTTTTGATCAATGTAATGCACAATCCATCAGGAAAGACATCAAACAAGTAAGCAAAATTTGATTTCATTACATTAACTTTAGAGTTCATTACATCATCAGTTTCAAATACAGAAAAAGTATAGAGATCATCATTAGTAGTGTCTTTAAACTGGATGTCATCAATGCTTGATTCGAGGATGGTAGCAACTTGAGCATAATTGATAGTCTCCTTCTCAGATTTTAGCTCCAGATTTTTCATCAGCTTATTCATGTCAGTCTCAATGACCATATATAGTAAGTTCTTTCCCTTGAGGGTGTCATTGAAGATCTTGAACCCTAGTTTCTCGATCTCGTTCCATTTGTCAGCTTGTCATTGGTAGACTCGAGTTGAGCTTTCAGCCATAAAAGAAATTGACTTCTTAGCCCTAGTGTCCTTTTTAGGATTGTACCCTAGATTGTATATATTAGTCTGTCTTTAGAAGTTAGGGAATTCTATGACCCTAATGTTCCTTCCTCCTAATCCTATTCTAGGTAGATATTGCATCTTCTTTATCATGGCAGCAACTTTAGGATTGACATGACCATCACTGATTACAAAAACCTGAAATCCTGGTGGGACCTCATTCAGATAGGCAATAATGTTGTTTATTTCAGTAGGGATGGTAACAACCTTTCCATTTAAAGGGAACTTGATCTTTTGATGCATAGTGGAGGGTATGCCCCCTAGTGGGTGGAACAAAGGTCTTCCTAGTAGCAGGGCAAAAGTTAGAGGGATGTCTAGGACAGTAAATTCTGTTACTGATTCGATATTACCCACTGTAACTACTACTTTATAAGTCTAAGTGACTAGCTTTTTTGAATCATCACGGCTCATATGACCATGTTGGATTCTTCTAGGTTTTCATTATTCATCCTAAACTTATGTAGAAACCTCAAGAGGTAAAGATTAATTATAGATCCATCATCTACCATAACATATAGAGTCTTCTTAGACTTGACAATTGCTTGTATGAAGAGAGGACAATTGTGCACCCTTCCCTCGAAGGGTAAATCTTCATCCAAAAAGGTGATTTCATTGGAGGGTGCTTTCATTAGAGAGGCTCTCTGTAGATGGTGGGGTTTAGCATGCGTTTAAGATTTTAGCAATTATGACACTGTTTGGGCTCAGGGCCCTAGGGAACACACTAACCATTGTCACAAAGACATGGCGTGGAGATGATGAGTCACCACCTAGGGTAATAACTGGGACAAATTGTTTTAGTGGTACTCAATTCTCTAAAAGAAAGCTAGCACCATAACCAGGAGATTCTACGAATGGAATATTAACTTCTTTTAGTCTTGTGTTCATTTAAAATTACTTTATGAAATGCTATCTTATTCTTTAATTACATGTAATTTTATTTAAACCCTAATTAGACATCCTTTTAACCCAAAGACAACAAGTCATAAAATTACATGTAAAAAATACGTATAAAGGGCAGCGTCCCTATATCTAAACTACATTAATTTTATCAAATAAAGTTAGCTAATTCTACATATTTTATTTACAAGTAAAATGGACTAGAGATGGACCTACATTTTGATTGAATTAGTGAACCTAAATCTGCTTGTTTTAATTAACTAAGGAAATAGGCCTATTGTCTACAAATTTTAAAGAAATTAGTTTATTAAGTGGGCCTAAGTCTAATTTAATTTTAACTCAAATAAAAAAAATGGAGCCTAAGTCTATTGACTTTAAAAGAAATGAAATTAATGGGTGGAGCTAAATCTAAGTTAATTTTATTAACTAAAAATGGGCCTAAATCTTAATTAACTTAAATAGGCTTAAATTGATTTTAAAATTAATTAAACCTAAAAATTCAATTAAAAACCTATTTATTAAATGGACTGACCCTACCGTGGGCTTGGAGTCCAAAAAGAATAAAAGCATAAAAATAATCCCAATTCAACAAACATCCCAAAAATAAATCAAAATAATAATTTTTACATGATTTTTCGAAGAATAACTAATTCAATTTCATGCAACCCTAAAATTAATCTACTGCCATAATTGATTTTAATTGAATTTTACCAAATTGAGCCTAGATTACTAATCAATTTTTAGTGAAGAGAATTAAAATTCCATTAATTTCCCTTTATTGGGGCTATTATAAACTATAGTGCAGGAAATGAAAGAAAATTAATTACAACCTAATAAAAGCCATGAACAAAATACTGCAGAAAATAATAAATCCTAAATTCTATGAGGATTTCATAAAACTCAGTCTATGGCATCCTATGGATTCTTCAATACTACCAAAATCTCACATCACTAACCTTACATCCAGAGCACCACAAGACATTAATCAAAACAAAAAAACAACAAGAATTAATTAGTAGCAAATTAATCAAGAAATAAAATAAAGAAATTAAATTAAATTAAAAGAAAAAGAAAAAGAGTAGAAGATGTTGTGCAAATGTTGTTTGAATGCCCCTCAGATTAGGATTATCACCATTTTAGGATTAACTCTGTTGTATTTTCTTGACTTTTTGGACTTTTAAAAATAAAGAACATATTTTTGTTGATTTGAAACTTGCAGTAGAAGGTTTGAGTTTTTCAATCCACACTTTTTATTTGCAGTAGCTAATTAGGGTTTTTTTTTTGCCTCTCTCTAGTTTTAGCCCTTTATCTCTCTTGCTCTCTAGGGTTTCCATAGCCTCCCCCTTCTGGATTTTAAAGCCAGACCTTGCAACCTCTAACCCTATGATCATGCAGGGAAGTTGCACTGCATTTTTTAATTTTTGAACTTTCAAAATCAAGAGATAGAATTTTGAAAAAAATCAAAGACTCGCACACGTAGGGACACGTGATGTCTTGGACCAATGAAAAAATTGAAAAATTATGAAAAAATCAATTTATCGGCATAAAAAAATGACTTTTTAGCAAAAATCAGCACTTTAGAATGCTGATTTTTATCCCGTAATGTCGATTGGCATTGCTTAATGTCGACTGAAATTACGTAATGTTGATCGGCATTACATAATGCCAATCGACATTAATTATTGGCATATTACATTTTCTTTTGTTTTTTTAATTATAAAAAAAGGTCATTAGAAGTTTCTAATTTTTGCAATCAAATCCCTAAAAACCGAATTTTACAATTCTATCCACAAAACATAACAATTTAGTCCTTTAAATCGTGAAACTCGACATTAGAGATCAATTCTTGATTAGATTTTCATCATAGGGGCTTTTATCACATGCGTGCACAATTGCATCCTAAAATTGGGTGCTTACAATTGCCCCCCTTTGTTGCTGTTTGCTTGACAAATTACGACAAAGCAATAGTAGCACACAATTTTAAAAGAAAGAATTAGGGTACTTTATTGTATCTTAATTTACATACTAATGCTTAAATTGCTGAGCAATTTTTAGCAATATGCTATGTTTAATATGTTTCACTATATTTCCTATGGAATGCCTAGTGAAACTTTTGCATTTCACTGTATTTCCCATGGGACGTCTAGCGACTTGTGATTTGAAAACATACTATAGTTCTTATGGAACATCTAGCAATAATACTATAACTACTGTGTAGTGTCTGGTGAACTGCATTATATTCTTTTTGGGATGTCTAGTGATAGTGGATTTTATTATATTCCCCATAGGACGTTTAACAAAATAAATGCAATGATTCTTACTATATTCCCTGTAGGACGTCTAGCAAGCCTTGATTTAAAAAAGTGCTATAGTTCCCATGGAAGGTCTAGCAATTTGATGATTTCAAAAATTCACTATATTCCATGTGGCATGTCTAGCGACTCGTGATTTGAAAACATGCTATATTTCTTATGGAATGTCTAGCAATGATACTATAACTACTGTGTAGTGTCTAATGATAAAAGGTTTGAAAAATTTTCATGTTATAACTACTATTGAAGCACATAACATGTTGAATTTGAAATTCATGTTATGACTACTGTGTAGCACATAACATGATAATTTGAAATTTATGTTTCGACTATTGTGTAGCATGAAATGAATTTTGAAATCTTTTGACTTAAAATGATGCATATAAAAATGCAAAACTGAATTCTGTAATTATATTATTTATTCTGTACTTAACATAAAAAATTCAAAATTTAAATACAGACACAATTAATAACAATGCATTAATTGATGACATGAGTTAAGTGAATTAATTAGGAATCAAGTCTTAATCAAGATGCAATTAGGGATGAAATTACAAAGAAAAACTTGATTTTGATTGCAAGTATAGTCAAGGGACCAAAATGGATATTTTTCATTAATAAGAAGCTTCCCTCCTTATTTCTGGATGCTATTCTTTCATTTCCCTCTTTATTTCTTTTTTTTTTTGCTTTACTTTTCTTCTTTTGATTTCTTGTTCTTCCAAAGTTTGATTCACAATTCGTCATATCTTATGGCTAACCCATAACACAGGCTACATAGTGGAGCAAAGATTCTAGCTGACCCAGCCATTGTGCCTTTCCATTTTCCTCAAAACAACCTTGGACTTCGAGAGGGTTCTACTATGCTTCCTTTGACTCACCTTCACCTTCATAGGTGCACAGATGTGGGCAATGAGGTAACACTTCCTCATTTCTATTTATTTTCATGTAGGCGAGTTGACTATTTAGCCTATAAGTTTTTCTGCGATCACCGAGATTGCCTTTAGAGGGACTCCCATTTCCTTTGATATCAGCTAATGTAGTCTCCCTAAGCATGCACAGTATGTGTGAGATTTAATTGGGTTTGCTCTGATATGGATGAATCAAAAGAATGTTCTTCTTTCATTATTACTTGAGGGATTCAGATGTCTTCCTACCACTACTCCTCATCAGATTGCCCATAAGGCGATGTGTCTCCTTTTGATATTGCTTGGCACGACCCTCTTTTGCGAGACTGTTCATGAGGTCAGCATTGCCCTTCTTAGTCCTCTTTAAGACTTAGATCGAGTCGTCACCCTTGATTAGGGATCTGCTGTGTTGGCTTATCTTTATTATAGACTAGACACTATCTGTAAAGGCGCTGTCACCATGTACGACTTTTGGCACGCTTTTCATGTATGACATCCTTTTTATTTTTTGACTTATTTCCTCTTTCCAGATCTGGAGTCTAGAGATTGGGTTGATTTGTGGCTTTGGTGTTATCAGTTATGATAGGAAGCTCCCTTTAATGCAGAGATATGGCTCTTTCCATCTAGCAAGCATTAGGAACACTTTGCAAACTTATCGTGATTAACTGAACATTGTCGAGTGGCACTTGGTAGGAAAATAAAATCATTAGTATTTTATTATTTAATGCAAGTTAAACTTAATAATATGATTTTACAAATTAAATCTAGTTTGCTGGAGGGAGTGAATAATGCCTAGAGGTACAATTTCATGGTTGATGCAGTATAACTCAAGGACATGAGGATTCTACTATCTGGTTATGGCTGCTAGATGTGGTATTTGGGAGAGCGGGTGTATCAGTGACATTCTGGACCTTCCTAACGCTATATTCCCTCTGATGTTCCTCTCTTGATGTTATACAGTTCTCATCTGATGGGTTTAAAGTTGAGAGAGGCATTACAGGGATAGGATGCCATAATTTTTCTTGAGCGATCTTGCCATTACTTGCAGTTCATCCATGAGAACCTATTGGAGCAGGTTCCTACTAACCAAGCTGAGGTAACTTCTAATTATTTCTCTTTTAGAATGTTCAAATCACTTATTTTCTTTTCTCGCAGTTTAAGGAGATTGGCTCTCCTATTAATGAGGTGATGGAGGAGGCGGCCGGGACTACTTAGGGAGTTGAGACTATTCTTAAACCTGAGATTGTGTCTGAGGTATCTGGGCCTAAACCTGGTCATGCACAACATACTTAGCATATTGGGACCAGTTGTAAGGGAACCTTTATTGGCACTATTTTTGGCAATGTCCCCCTTCCTGACAGATCTATGCTTTATTGGGCTCCTGCTAGTCAGGCTTCGGTTAAGCAACAAATGCATTTCAGTGATGTTTAGCTCCCTAACTTTTCTCTAGTAGATATTTCTCATGTGAGTTTGTCTGACTTATTTCTTATATTACATGTACACTTGGTATTGATGTTAATATAACTTTACAAAATAGGTCCCCCAGACACAGGCAAAGTGTTTGCATAGACTCCCCTTATCTTAGAGGTTATTTACCATATAGGTCACAGATAGTTGGCGGGTAAACATATACACTTATTATGCAAATGTATCTATACATATGATATGATGTTTCTTATATGTGCAGATTTATTCTAAGGATCTGGAGCAGGAGAATGAGATGCTTCGTCGACAGCTTGTGGACTTAGGCATGGACCCCTACAACATTAGTACTTCATATGTCAGACCTCTAGATACTTATCATCATAATGACCTAGTAGAGGATGGAGCCCATGGCCTGATAGTGGAGCCCGGGATGACTGATTCTAGGCTATCTTCATTTTTTATTTGTAGTTATGTCAAACTGCCTTCTTGTATTGATCTATTTCAAATTTCCCTTTCTTGAAATTAGACTTGGATGAATAGATGGTCCTAAGTGATTTATTATTATTATTATTATTATTATTTTAACCTTAACTTTTGCCTAAGCCGCCCTTTCGAGTTTTTCGCTTAGTAGGCATGCCCTAACTTTTGCTTAAGTTGCCCTTTCAGGTTTTCAACTTAGCAGGCTTCTTATTTTTACTTTTCAAATCTAGTTGCAAGAGAAATTGAGTTTGCTTGCTGCTCTTACCAACCCTTATCCTATCAGTTGTAGTCTAAACCCTTGAAGATGAAAGATAAGCACACTATAGACCATTGGATTGATTGGATGAAGGGCATCTTGAACATTGAGATTACATAGGTCTGCCCTTGGTGGAGACTAAAGTTCATGACTCTTGACTTATATGATTACTATGTTCCCATCCCGGGGTTGCACTTTTTGACTTTTATTTTGCCTTTATGCCTTTGTCATCACTATGGCTGCCAATAATTCATTATTACTGTTCCAACTGATTTCGAGGGCTTCCCTCTTGGACAAGATTTTTTTTTGGATAAGGTCAAGGACTTATGGCTTCGCAGAACCCTTGAGCTCAACATATCTTTGAATGCTGATAAAGTTACTAATGATAATTGTAAGACTTAGGTCATGATACATGCTACAGAGCTACTCAGATTTTCTAGATACAAGAATACTCAAGTACATGATGATTCTTAAATGAAGAAGAAACAAAAGCACCATTAAAGTAAAATGGTCTCATAAAACTAATTTTAAGCTTTTATGTTATGTTTTCCTTTTTAGTACTTATTTATTATAAATAAGATAGAACATGCAATGTTATAACAAAATTCAATTTCAATAAGATTCATTAATTAGGGCCAAAATGAGTACATTTACTGCATCACATGACATAACTTTTGTTATCAGCTAGTCCTTTTGGATTTTCCAACTGAATATTTTTCATTCACGTTTTATTTCCCTAAATTTTGACTAACTAGCCCCTTGTGGGTTTTCTAATCAGTAGGACCCTTTTTCTTTTATTTATTCCCTAATTTTTGCCTACTAGCCCTTTATGGGTTTTCTGAATAACGGGAATGTCCTAATTTTTGCCTGACTAGCTTTTTCGGGTTTTATAGTTAATGGACTTTATTTTCTTTATACTACTTTTATTTATTTTTACAAGTAGTATTTCTTAAAGTGATTTAGATTAACAGGCTCCATGAACTCATTCCCTTTAAGATCATATATCTTGGCAACTCCCTTTGGCAGAACTAACTTGACTAAGTACTGTCCTTCCCAATTCGGTCTAAATTTTCCACTTGGATCGAACACCATTACTCTAAACTATTTTAACACCATGTCCCTAGCTATTATTTTCCATGGCCTTACTTTCTTATTGAACGACCTTGCTATCCTCCTCTGATATATCTAGGTATAAAATAAAGCATTCATCCTCTTCTCATTTAGAGATACTAGATGATCATATCTCTTTTGCACCCATTCACTCTCAAGTGTTTTGGCCTCCATAACCACTCTCAGAGACTTGATCTCAGTTTCTATAGGCAAAACTACTTCACAGCCATACACTAAGGAGAACAGAGTTCAACCTATGGTAGCTCTGGCTATAGTTTTGTATCCCCACAAGGTAAAGGGAAGGTACTCAGACCAGTCTTTATAAGTTTTGACCATCTTAGATAGGATTTTCTTGATATTCTTCTTCGTTGCTTCCACTGCTCTATTAGCCTAAGGCTAATATGGTGAAGACTTATGATGCTAGATCTTATATTTCTATAATAACTCTACTGTCTCTGTTCAAAACTGAACCCATTGTCTGTCACAACATGATATGGAACCCCATATCTGCAAATAGGATTCTTCTCAATTAACTGGGCCATCTGCTTCACCTATAGAGTATTAAAAGATTTAACTTCTACCCATTTAGAGAAGTAATCAATTGCCACAACTATATATTTATGTCCATTTGATGTTGTCAGCCTTATTTCTCTTATGATATCAATCCCCTATGCTACAAAAGGCCAAGGAGATGATAAACTATTTAGCACTATTAGAAAAAGGTGGTTAAGATTCCTATAGATATAACATTGATGGCACTGCCTTACTATCTTAATGCAATCTCTTTCCATGCTCATCCAGTAGTACCCTTATCTAATTATCTTCTTTGCTAGAATTATTCCATTCATATGAGAACTGTAAGCTCCTGTGTGAATCTCCTTTATCACATCTTCTACTTCATCTTTCTTAAGATATCTGAGTTGTATCCTATTCGGCATTCTCTTATACAACACCCCATTGTGACTTGCAAAATTATATGGAAGAACATACAGGGCATATCTCTCTTTCGAAGTGGCTTCATTTTGATATTTTCCTTCCTTGATAAACCTTTAAACATCATAAAACTAGGGCTTCTATTCAGATCCTACTTGAATTCCCATAATATACTCACCCCCTTAACATGGAGCTCTTGATTTCATGATCATTAATGACTTCATAGTCAATCCAGTTACACTATCCCATATTGAAGAGAGTGTTGCTAGAGCATCTGCCATTTGATTGTTGTCTTTTAATAGATGGATAAAAAGACATTTAGTGAAGTTCTTTATTAAAGTTCTTAAATAGCAGATGTAGGGTTTCAAATTTTTGTCCTTTACTTCCCATTCTTCGTTAGCCTAACTAGTAACTAACATCAAATCCTTATATACTAACAACTCCTTTGCTCCAACTACTATTGTTGCTTCCACTCCATGAATGCATGCCTCATACTCAACCATATTATTGGTTACATTGAAATCTAGTTTCTTGGCCATTGGTATGGTTTCTCCTGCTGGCATAACAAGGATCACTCTTAATCCAGCTCCTTTGTTGTTTACAGCCCCATCAAAATAAAGCTTGCATTCCCAATGCTCTACAATTACTAGATTCTCATCTGGAAATTCTAGGTTCCATGGTTCATCACCCTCTATTGCATTCTGTGCTAGGAATTCTACTACTACCTTCCCTTTAATAACCTTTATGATAATGTACTCTATATCGAATTCAGTTAGGAGTACGAGCCATCGAGACATCCTTCCAATCAAAGAAGATGTCCGTAATAAGTACCTTAAGGGATCTATCTTTGAAATAGCTTGAATTTATAAGACTAAAAGTAATGCCTCAATTTTCTTATTGCCCATATCATTATCAAACACATCTTTTCCACTAAATCATACTTTTCTTCATATGGCAAGAACTTTTTGCATAGGTAATACACTGCATGCTCTATCCCATCCAATCCTTCTTGAGCTAACATTGCCCCCATTGCCTTTTCCTTTAGAGCTAAATACAGAATCAACGGTTTACGTTACCTCAGTAGTCTCAGTATAGGTGGATTGGTGAGACATTCTTTTATCTTATCAAAGGCCTTCAAACAATCATCATTCCACTCTAAAGGTTGATCTTTTCTCAACAACTTGAAGATTGGGTCACAAATATTAGTAAGCTTTGCAATAAACCTACTAATATATTGTAACCTACCAATAAACCCTCTCACTTCTTTCTTTGTCTTTGTTCTTGGCATTTCCTAAATAGCTTTCACTTTATCTAGATCTACTTTGATTCCTCTATTACTAACTATATGCTCCAGTAGCTTCCCTGAAGTAACTTTGAAAATGCATTTCTTCAGGTTGAGTCTCAAATTATACCTCTCAATGCATGCCAAGAACTTGTCCAATGCTTCATAGTGTCCCTCTCTTGTTTCTAACTTGACCATCATGTCATCTGCACACATCTCAACTTGCTTATGCATCATGTCATGGAAAAGAGCGATAACTTCCCTTTGGTATGTTGCACCTACATTTTTCAACCCAAAAGGCATAACCTTATAACAATAGGTCCTCTATTCTATAATGAAAGTTGTCTTGATCTTATCCATAACTACCATCATTATCTAATTATACCTAGAGAACCCATCCATGAAAGAATACATTACATTTGACGCTGCACTATCCATGATAATATCGATATGGAGTAAAGGAAAGTCATCTTTAGGACATGCTTTATTTAAATCTCTAAAATCGACACACATACGCACCTTACCATCATTTTTGGGTACCAAGACTATATTTGCTAGCCATTGGGGGCAATCTACTACTTCCAAGAAGTTAGATTGAATTTGTTTAATAATCTCCTCTCTTATTTTCTCAGTCCACTCTCGTCTTAGCCTGCACAATTCCTGTTTAACTGGTTTTATCTCTAGATGAATTGGAATATGATGCTCTGCAATTTCCCTATCTAAACCTGGCATATCTTTATAAGTCCAAGCAAATACTACCTTCCTTTTTGTTAATATTCTCTCAAAATTTTTCCTCTCTTCAGGAGTTACATCATGTGATATAGAAATATTCTTTGGATTATTATTCGTGCCCATGTTAAATGAATCAAATTGAATTGAATTAATGTCAAACATGCATGAACGATCAAAATTATAATGCATAGAATTATTTGGATGCACATCACATAAGTAAGCAAAGCCAATATTCATATCATTGACCATGGAAAAAACACAATTTTCATCCTCATAAAGACTAGATGTTATTATATTAGTTTCTTTATAAAAAAACCTCATTAAAACTATTACTAAGGATAGTAGCTAAATCTTGGGGTGGCTCCTCTTCAAGTGGTGGACACAATAGCTCCTTAATAGTAGTATCACCCATCCTCTCAGCTACTTGCTTCATTATTTCCTATTTGTTATCCTCTACTAGGTTCTCCATAATTTGCTCCTTGAAGATCTCAAACCCAAGAATGTCTTTTCCAGCGGTATTGACAGATTCCTTAGCACCCATATAGTACTTGCCTTCCCCTGGCATAATAAAATTCTCACTCATCAGCCTGATTCTCCCTAAGGGCTTATTTATTTTGGCCATTCCCTTCTGCCTTCCTCTTTTTCTACCAGGTTCCATTTCACTGCACCCTAATCCCTTGGTGTCGCCTTGACTTATGAATTTTGGGGGTTTAGGGCTTCCTTGCTCATTTTTTCCAGCCCCTGTCCCGGTTGCTAATTCATGCTCTTCATCATCTTCGCAACCCTTGGGTCCATTTTAGTTCCGTCAAATATCCTAGCAACTTGGAAACTAAGAGGAATGCACACTTGCTTTTATTTCTTTAGTATGGCTACCCCAGCTGCATTGGTTCTAGCATCTATAGTCATAACCTCTCCTTCATAAGGGAATTTTATTTTCTTATGCACAGTTGAGGGTACCCCTCCTAGAGTATGGAACTATGGCATTCCCAAAAGCAAGGCATATGTGATAGGGATGTCTAATATAATAAACTCAACAGTGGATTCCATAGGTCCTATTTTAACTAGAGCTTGGAATGTCCCTTCCACATTCTTAGTGCTGTCATCATTGGCTCTGATTATAAGATTTGAACTTGTTAAGTTATTGGCTTTCAAACCCAAATTAGGCAGGATCTTCAATGAATGCACATTAATAATAGAACCATCATCAACCATTGTAAAGTTAGGTCACTTCCCCTTCACTTTAGTTGGGATAAAAAATGCTTTATTATGATTTCTTCCTTCCAATGGCAAATCATCATCTGAGAATGTTATCAGCCCGTGTTTCTTTTCTGGAACCCTTGCTACTATAGCCTCAGGTGTAACTGTTGTTTCAATGTTCATGTTTTATAGAGCTTTGATGAGAGCTCTTCTATGACTACCTGAATGCATCAATAGCTCCCAAATGCTAGCATTTTCCTTAGCCTTCTTGAACTATTCTAAAATTAGATCTTCTTTTTCTCCTCCTTCTATTTCTGCATCCTCTACTTCTTCTCTTTATGTGACTCTCTTGATTTTCTTTTTTGCTACTTTTTAATTCCTCCCACTTCTAGTGACATGATTCACATTGGCGTTATCACTCTATACATCAAGACCAGCAGGAATTTCCTCATCAGAGTCATACTAAATGTCTACAACCCTAATAATATGGTCCCTTTTTTTCATTTTTACACACTTCCACTGTGCACATTTCTTTCCCCTCCATGTTAAGCTTTTTTATATGCTCATTTAGTAGCTCTTTGATCCCTTGCTTAGAAATTAAGGACCTTTTACTCTCCTTTTTGAACTCATCACCCCATCTTGTAGGCATAATCTCCTCAAGAGGTATGTCAAAAGAAGCTAGTTTTGAATATAATACTCTGAAATCAAATTTTCTTGAGGCCTACCCCAATAAATCTTTAACTCCTCTTTATGATTGTTCTAGAGTTTTGGATTCTTTTTCTTCTTCTGCTGGCTCATTATCAAACTCATCACCCCATCCTGAAAGCACTATTGATTCAATAGGGATATCAGCAGAGGGTGGTTTGGAGTAGAACACTTTGTAATCAAATTAGCTTGAGGGTTGTCCCAACAAATTCTTAACTCCACTAGAGGCATCAGGAGATTCCTTACTGTTTGTAGGGTTTATGTTTTCAAAGAAGTCTAGTACTTCCTCCTCACTAACTCCCAAGTTGATCATCATGTTGGCTGGTGATGGGACATTTCAGTAGTTTGGAGAAGGATTATTTCTAGTGTTTGGGTTAGGATTAGATTTTTTAGGGTCTATGATTTTTTTAGAGTCTATTAGGTTTTGGATTTTGTGTTTGAGGTAGATATAGGTATTTGTCGAATGACCAGCTACTTGGTGATTACAATAATTATTAAGGTCATAGCTTGGGACACTTGGGTTAGGTGGTTTGGAAAAGGTTAAGGGTCAGAGTAGGCCTTTCTAGATTAATCGGTCTAGGACTTTTGAGAATGGTTGATTGAAGTTAGAGAATCTCCTAGGTGGCTGAACTGCGTGCACCTCTATAGCTCGGCTAGTACTTCCTTGTTGTATGCCCCTAGTTGAGTAATTTTGGGTTTTGGTGCCTTTAGAGCTTTCCTTCTTTTCATTCTCTATCCCTCCAGCTTGTAGATCGTCATCATGCAGGGGTATGAATGTTTTGGGGTTCATAATTTGCCATCTCTCTACTATATTAGGTGATACATTGCGAACTATCATCTTAACCTTATCTTTCTCAGCGAGCTTATTCTTCATCAGTCCTACTTTATTCATGAACCTGGTCAAGAAATTAGAAAAGGATTCATTTGATTTTTGCTTAGTCAGTTCCAAATCCGTAATGGACACTTCCAATCTAGTGTTATAATCATACTGTTTTAAAAAATCAGTACACAGTTCTTTCCAGTCAGCCTTAATAGATTTTTCCAGCCTGTGATAGTAGTTTATAACCATACCCTTTAAAGACAACATAAAAAACCTAATGATTACTGCTAATAGGGCTTTAGTAGTACTCATAGTTGTTATGTACTGACTAAGATGAATCCTTGGGTCTCCTTTTCCATTAAATTTCTACAGCTGCGACATTTTGAACTTATCAGGTAGCCTATCATTTTCCATTTATAGCATGTCATTGAAATCAAATGAATATCCTATGCCTTGTCCCCTAATCAACTCCTTCATCTTGGACATCTTCTGGGTCAGCGCTCGCATTTTCTTAGACTCATGATCTTACACCAGTTCAAATGACTCTTTCTTTGCTTTCTCTACCATGCAGTCTTCAACATCTTTAAGCTTCACATCAACATCATGTGGGTTTCTAGCAATAGGATGCCCCCTAACATTATTGGCAATAGGTGGAGCATTTGCAGCAAGTGGGATAGATGCAGTAGCAGGTGGTTGATCAATTACAAGTGGTGGTATGACAACAGCAATAAGTTGCATTAGTCCAAATAATGCTTGTCTCAGCTTATCTTACATTATAGCCCTTATGTCATCCATCAAAGCTCCTTTGATATCTTCTAAGGTTTAGTTCCCTCCTTGTCATTGTTCCATCTTTATAGGTTCAGGTGTAGTTGGTTTAACTTTTAAGTAAAGGGGATTGATAGGACTCTTCCCTAGTTTGTGAAGGATCTCTTATGTTATGGCTTTAGGACTCAAATCTGTCCTTCGTAGTCTACCACCTTTTCATCCCAAAATACGAGAAGACCCAGGTGAATCTATGATGGCTACAAAATGAGGTGTCAGTATGATGCATCTAATGCATGTATGCATGATGCACAACATACATCCTTCCAACCTTATTCCTTCTACACACGTATTCAGTGGCGAGTTTCTTTTCCAAGGATTTTCTATCTTGGCCTTAATATCAACAAGGGATATCAAGAACCAATGTGCATGCCAAATCTCTCTTAAAGCAATAAAAGCATAGAAATAGTATTTCCAGGTATAAAGGTCTAGCCCAATCGTTATTAGCCCAAATGGGCTCTTTAAAGTATGGGCTTGGGCTTTTCTAGATGAAAATACCTCATGGCAACATACATAAGCAATTTGGGTAAATCCTAGGGGAAGTGAGTAAGCCATTATATGTGGTTAAGGTTTAGTGAAAAGTCAAGGTTCCCTTAGTAAGATGCTCTCCTTTAAGACTTAATTTACAGGCCAAGGTCAGAGGGGCCCAACATCCTTTACAAAATCGAGAGAAGATTAGCCCCCTTTAAGACTTAGGTTACAAACTTTGGTCAGATGAGCTCGGTAATCTCTCTTGAACCAAGTTAATGCTAAGAGTGATGGTTAGCCAATTTATAACTCTATGAAGCTAGTGGAATCATGGAATCATAAACCAACACCATCAGTTTGATAGGGACATGCAAAATGAATGCAAGAATAAAATAATAATTAATAAAATAATTTTAAAGAACACAAGTAGAATCAGTATCTCTTATCCCTAGTGAGATGCCATTATAGACGGCGAGGTTTAGCACGCGTCCAAGATTTTAGCAATCGAAAGACTATTTGGGCTCAGGGCCCTAGGGAACACACTAACCATTATTATAAAGACATGGTGGAGATGAGGAGTCTCTACCCAAAGTAATAACTGGGACAAATCATTTTAGTGGTACTCGATTCTCTAAACGAAAGCTAGCACTATAACCAAGAGATTTTGAGAACGGAATACTAACTTCTTTCAGTCTTGTTTTCATTTAGAATTACTTTATAAATTATTATCTTATTCTCTAATTACATGTAATTTTATTTAAACCCTAATTAAATATCCATTTAACCAAAAGGCAATAAATCATAAAATTACATGTAAAAAATGCATACAAAAGGCAATGTCCTTATGTTTAAACTAGATTAATTTTATCAATTAAAGTTAGCTAATTCTACATATTTTATTTACAAGTAAAATGGACTAGAGATGGGCCTACATTTTGATTGAATTAGTGAACCTAAATTTACTTGTTTTAATTAACTGAGGAAATGGGCCTATTGTCTATAAATTTTAAAGAAGAAATTAGTTTATTAAGTGTGCCCAAGTCTAATTTAATTTTAACTTAAATAAAAAAAATGGAGCTTAAGTCTATTTACTTTAAAAGAAATGAAATTAACGGGTGGAGCTAAATCTAAGTTAATTTTATTAATTAAAAATGGGCCTAAATCTAAATTAACCTAAATGGGGCTAAATTGTTTTTAAAAATAATTAAACCTAAAAATCCAATTTAAAACCTATTTATTAAATGGGTTGACCCTACCGTGGGCTTAGGGCCCAAAAAGAATAAAAGCATAAAAACAATCCCAATTCAACAAACATCCTAAAAATAAATCAAAACAATAATTTTTACATGATTTTTCTAAGAATCCCTAATTCAATGTCATGCAACCTTAAAATTAATCTACTACAATTATTGATTTTAATTGAAGCTTACCAAATTGAGCTTAGATTACTAATTAATTTTTAGTGTAGAGAATTAAAATTCCACTAATTTCCCTCTATTGGGTTTATTACAAACTACAGTGCAGGAAATTAAAGAAAATTAATTACAACCCAATAAAAGCCATAAACAAAATACTGCAGAAAATAATAAATCCTAAATTCTATAGGGCTTTCATAAAACTCAGTCCATGACATCCCATAGATTCTTTAACATTGCCAAAGTCTCACATTACTAACCTCACATCCAGAGCACCATAGGACACCAATCAAAATAAAAAACAACCAAAATTAATAAGTAACTAATCAATAAGGAAATCAAATAAAAATTAAAAAAAAGAAAAAAGTAAAAGATAATGTGCAAATGTTGTTTAAATGCTCTTTAGATTGGGATTGTCATCGTTTTGAGATTGACTATGTTTTTTTTCTTGACTTTCTAGACTCTTAAAAATAAAGAATGTATTTTTGTTGATTTGAAACCAATAGTAGAAGGTCTGTGTTTTTCAATCCAAACTTTTTCTTTACAGTAGCTAATTAGGGTTTTTTTTGCCTATCTCTGCTTTTAGCTCTCTATCTCTCTCGCTCTCTAGGATTTCTACAGCCTCACCCTTTTAGCTTTTAAAGTTAGACCTAGCAACCTCTAACCCTGTGATCACACTATGAAAGTTGTGCTGGATTTTTTAATTTTTGAACTTTCAAAATCAAGAGATAGAGTTTTGAAAAAATAAAAAACTTGCACACGTAGGGACATGTGGTGTCTTGGACCAATAAAAAATTTATAAAATCAGCACTTTGGAATGCTAATTTTTCTCCCTTTTGTTTGACATTAAATAATGACCGACCACATTTTCATTTTTTAAAATTATAAAAAAGGTCCTTAAAAGTTTCTAATTTTCGCAATTAAATGCTTAAAAAACCAAATTTTCAATTAAATCCATAAAATGTAGTAATTTAGTCCTTTAAATCTCAAAACTCGACATTAGAGATCAATTCTCGATTAGATTTTCATCATAGGGGCTTTTGTTGCACGTGTGCACAATTTCATCTCAAAATTGGGTGCTTACACTGTCATCTTGTAGGGTGAGGCATTTGTGGCGATCTTTGACTCATCTAGTGCTTTGACAAGTGCATCCTTATGCTTCTTGAAGGCCATGAGTCAGTCCCAGATACTAGCTTGTGCCTGAGTCTTCTTAAGCTATTTGAGGATAGTGTCTTCCTCTTTGACTAGAGGTTGATCACTTATCACTTCTTTTCCTTTAGAGGGATCTTTCTCCTTCTCAGGGGTTAATATACTCACCCACCGTGAGTCCACATGGTTGACTGCTAGTGAGGGCTTTTAGCTGCTTGCTTATCTACTTTTGTACTGCTCCCAGATGATGATTTCAGGATCATCATAGTCATACCATATATCGATCCCCATGAGCTGTAGGTTCTGAAGATGAATAATACTATCCATCCCATCTTCATTGTCAAATTCTTCTCCCCATCCTGAGGGTACTATGTATTCTAAGTGAATGTGAGTAGTAAGCGGTTCTGTGTACTTGACTTTGTAGTTGAACTTCCCACATGGTTAGCCTAGTAAATCCTATACTCCACGGCCACTATTAAGATTTTTACCTGTGTCTTCTCCTTATGAGTAAGGGCAATTAATCTCTTCACCATTCATAGGAAGAGCTATATCCCTGGCTCTTTTTTGCATCATCAAGTGGGTGAGGAATTTTTGAAGCATCAGAATGTATTCAAAGGTAAAAGGACATTGTTCATCTTCACTAGAGTCATAAGGTTCAAGAATGAGGCTTGAGAGTTTATCTTGGGTTTCTTAGATGGCTTAGATTGATTGTTTGACAAGGTCTTTTAGTAGATCAGAGGAAATCATGTTGATGGTTGATAAAGATATGTTTTGAAAGTTTAGGAGAGGATTAGTCTTGATGCTGGATCATTTTTTTGGGTCATTAATGTTTTCAAAGTCAATGAGGTCTTAGATTGCATTCTTGAGGGTTCTATATGCATCAGTGGTGTGACCAGGCATTTGGTGAAAGTGGTAGAATAAGTTTTAGTCAACGTAAGGGGGTAATAGGTTTGGAAGAGGCTTAGGCTCTTAAGGCTCTAAGAGGTTCTTTTGTTAAAGTCTCTGGAATACTTTGGATAGTGGGAGGTTGAAGCTTGAGAATTTTCTAGGTGGTCTGATGGCATTAATAGATGGTAAATTATGAGTGTTATTGGATTAGCTTTATTTCTATGGCTTAGGTAAAGGTGTTTTGGGTGTTTGATTGGGTATTACAATGACAGGTGTTTCTAGCTTGCTGAGGTTCCTCATCTTCAATTTCGATTCCAGCCTAATAGAGAGCTCTAAAGTTAGGATAATAAGTAAAGATCATCTATTTTCTGAAATGTGGTAATGCCCCTTTGATTATTATATCTATATGTTCATCTTCAGGAGGATGATTTCTTATTTTGACTACTTTACCCCTCGACCTTATGATATAATCAAAGAAAGCTTCATTGAGTTTTTGCCTTGTGGTCTTGAGATCTTTATAAATGATGTCTAGCTGAGTGTTGTATTTATACTATTTCATGAACTTCCGAGTTAACAGTAGCCAATCGCTTTTAATTTTGTCCTTAAGGTCAAACAACCATGCTTTTGGTCCTTCCTTTAGTAATGTGAGGAAGAATCTAACAATCTAGGATTTTGTAAGCTTTGTAGTAGCCATGATGGTATATATTTCCTTAAATGGACCTTTGGGTCCCTTGTTCTATCAAACTTAGCAAAGTTTGGCAGTTTAAAATCATTTAGGTATAGTTCATCTTTGAATAATGCTAGGTCAGTGAAGCTTTTGGAGCCATAGGTTCCTTCATCTTTAAAGGCAAATTCCAATTGAGCCATTCTATTAGCCAGTAATTAAACCTCCCCTATCAATTCAGGCTTGGTTATGTTAGCAATTTTTATAGCTTTTGGTGCATTTCTAAGATCCTGGTAGTAGTCATTGTCATCATCAGCTTAAACTAGAGTATGGGAAATTCCCTTTGCTTTATCTACCCTGGGGTGAACAAATGCGAAAGCTTCATTCAGTGGTGTATTATTCCCATATTGGGTTTAGACTTGATTTGGGCTTGGAGGATTTCGGCTATGGTAACATCAGTGAGAAATTTTTTGATCCCTTCTTTTAGTTTGTCTTTGAATTACTGACATGAGGTATCTTCTCAGTCACTCATGTTGGATGTTGGATTCCTGTACATTTATCAAGGTTAGCTAAATGAATGATGCATGACATATGCCTATAAAAGAAAAGGGTGAGCATGTATGCATAATCCTATGATGAATGATGACTATTACTACAAGAAATAATGGTTAGTACGTGCTATCTACATGTATGTAATGTATGCATCATTCATTTTGAGAGCTGGTTAGTATTTCCTACATAGTGAATAAACTAATCACATGTAAGCTCTTACTTCTAACCTTATTTCTCCATGTGGTCATTCAGTCTCTTTTTTAGGTGAGTTTTGAACCTGTAATCATCGAGAGACTATGGTTTCACTCTCGGAACTAGGTTTTTTCAATTTATATGGATAAGAACCAAAGGGTAAATTGAGGAATGATACAAAGATGTACTTAAGGTAATCACATGATGTTAATGTGGGGGTCAATTTTCGAGCTTCAAATGATGTCCAGAGCCCATATGCCCCTGTATGCATAGGGCCAAGGTCAATCAAAAGTAGCCCGAGTTCTTGCCCCTATATTGATATTCAATATGTTTACTAGGAGTCATGAAATTATCATTTAATATTTTATAGTTTGATTTTGTTGACATAAAGGTCCACAATCTAGCTAAATTCCTAACTCAGTCATTTGATCTGATAAGAATAAATGGATGACATCTCATAGGTTTTGTTAATGAGGGATGTCATTATTTGTTAGTTTGTATAGACTATTCAAGCTAAGGTACATGATTCTTATTATTCCTCATGCTTCGGGCTCGCATGAAGTAGATGAGAATCACGTGGATTGAGCATAAAAATTCTATGAAAAATGACATTATGATGTCATTCAATGATAAACATTAAAAGAGTCATGTCATTTATGAATCTTAGGTCAAACAGATAGTGTTAGGACAAGGACAACATGCACAGCTTGGTAGAATCCTAGTGGATGTTACTACTAGCTTATCTACATGAGTTGAGTCAGGGTGAAAGGCTAAGGGTTCCTTTAGCGAGAATGCCCCCATATGACTAGAGTTATAGACTCTGGTCAGTGAGTCTAACATTCTTTTGATAACTTGGTCACCCACTTTTAGGACTTAGATTACAGACTCTGGTTAGATGAGTCTAGCAAATGCACGAGTAAAGACTAAAGGTGATAATACCTATCTTCGTCACCCCATGACTCGAGTGGAATCATGGTGGCAATGTCATTCAATATTATTGAAGGTTTAGGGACCATTGGTGCACATGTGATGTGTAGTGCAAATGCAGTAATGATGGGCTCTATATGATTGAGTATTGCATAATGAGAAATAGTCATTTTCGAGTTAATCTCTCTTACTTAGAATTCCCCGGTAGAGTTGCCACTATGAACGACCGATTGATGTGCGGTTGCATTTACTCTTTCATTGATGAAAGAGCTTTTGATGATTACTCCCTTTGGAAAGTTTCATGAGGATCTTTGTGTTTCATTTTAAGGGATATGGCAACTTTACTGAATAGAGACAAATGATTGGTCATATGAGGAATGAGACACTTTTTGATTTTATGGAGTTGCCACTTAATTTTTAGAAAATCAGAAAAAGAAAAGGACAACATCAAATCACTCAACGAGTATTGCCCCTAATAAAGTGTTATAGGTTCAACAAATCATATATACTTTTTGACTATTTCTCATTATACGATATTCAATGTATAGCTACCATGACACAGTAGTTTCAATAATGATAGTTTTATAGCATTTACATAATACATCATATAGTAGAAGATAATAAAGTTGAAATATCATTATTACATTGCTTTCCTAATAAAATACATATAAAAGAAAAAAAGGATTGCGAAAAAGTAAATCTAGCTTAAATTGTTAATACAATTGTGCACGTAGCTTACTCGATCACATGAATGATAGGATAAGCAATGGACACTTAATCACTTGAAAGAGAAAGCAAAATGTACATAATCATGCATGTTTGCAGTGATTATTTATGCTATAATGATATATGATGACAATATAGGGGATGCACATAACATCACTAGACTATGAACATGATGACTCTAGATCGAAATATGAACTTTTCATGTTATTGATATTTTTGGTCTGATTTCATATTTCAAAACTAGAGGATGCAAAATGATGACATGAGATAAACAAAATAAAGCATAAATGATTCACATAGCATGTAAATTGCCAGTCTTATAATGCGAGTGCAATAATATTCACAAATGTTGGTGATAATAAAATAAAATGTAGTGCAATAAAATAAATGTTCTAAAATGATTGTGTGGTCCTTAGATTCGACTGAGCTTCTGTGAGTTTTAAAGCTTTAGCTTCAAAGGATTATCAAGCTTTCCTCATCGAGAGGTTCATAATGACATGTAGAATGATGCTAGTTTGTATACCTTTGAAGCATGCTTTGACAAAGATGGGGTTAGCTTTGGTGGAAGGGAGACTTAATAACATAAGAAAAATGCAGTGGGAGAGCTAAAACTATCTAGAAGCGGGTTTCTAACAACTTCGAGTGGACATATTTTTGAGTGTCTGTGTTTCCTCTTGCTCCCCCTTTAAAATGGGGTGTGGAGACACCTATTTATATTGCAAAATGTAAGGAAGAGGGGGGTATAGGCATGGTCACGTGCACATCCTTAGGATGAAGTGTGTGGCCATGCAAAGTGTGTATGACTACGCGCTTGACATGTGGCCACATGCACTCATGCATTATGCACTTAATTTGGGGCTTTTCATGCTTTTTTGAGGTAGGTTCCTAGGGTTTTTGAGCCTTTTAGACGTGTTTCCGTAGTTCATTTTGTCTAATTCAGCCTTGATTTTAGTGCATGATACATAGGGGTGTATACGCTCACTTCTAAGCTATGCGCGCTAATTCTCGGGTTATTTTGGACTATTCTGGGACCACTTTTGGATGTTTTGGAGTCTTTCAAAAGCATTCCTAAAGTCCATTTTTTCTAGTTTGACTTTGATTTTAGCACAGGACACCTAATGGTGTTTATGGTTACACACACACTTTTAGGCGATGCGCATCCTCGAGTTATTTTTGATTATTCTGGACAACTTTTAAAGATTTTGGAGCCTTCCGAATGTGTTTATGAAGTCCATTTTATTAAAAGCAATTTTTATTTTTTCACAAAGTTGTGTCTCGGTTTGATTAAATGAACACCGACTTAATAAGTTGCGCATTTCAAAAGAAGATTACTCAAAACAAGCCTCTCATTAATTTGATAATTCATATTTTATAAGATTGAAGCATAACTTGATGGCTCAATGATCAATTTTGCACACTAGTGGGATTAGTTAGGGTTTTAAGGTTGCACACTACAGAGGCATTACAAACGAGCAGACTCTAGTCTTTTCAAAGATTCGTTTCATCATTGGACCTTTTTGGGGATAGTCAAATTTAAGGTATGACAAGTGGCCAAAGGTTATAATTAAGAAGAAGGTATTGATTATGACAAAACCTTTACCCTGGTTGCAAGGTTAGAGGCTATTAGAATGCTACTTGCTTATGCATCTCACATGGACTTTAAACTCTTTCAAATGGATGTTAAAAGTGTATTTTTAAATAGTTTTATTCAAGAAAATATGTATGTTGAACAACTCCCTAGTTTTGAGAACTTTAAAATCCAAATCATGTTTTCAAACTAACTATAGCATTTTATGGATTAAAGCAAGCTTCTAAAGCTTAGTATGAAAGGTTGAGTACTTATTTAATAGAGAAAGGATTCTCTAAAGGATAGGTAGACATAACTCTCTTTATTAAGAAATCCAATAATGATATTCTTATAATACAAATTTATATATATGACATTATATTTCATGCTATTAATAATTACTTGTATGAAGAGTTTTCTAAGTTAATGCAAGGGGAATTTGAAATGATCATAATGGGTGAACTCAAATTCTTCCTTGAACTTTAAATCAAGCAATGCAAGGATGGAATTTTCATCAACCAAGCAAGGTATATAAAGGACATCCTAAAAAAGTTTGGTATGGAGGGAGCGAAGGTTAGTAAAACTCTTATGAGCACCACCGCCAAACTTTCTAGATATGAAAATGGAAAACTGGTTAATGAAAAGTGCTATAGAGGTGTAATAGGATCCTTTATTTATTTAACCATAAGTAGACCAGATATAATGTTTGCTACATACTTGTGTGCTAGGTTTCAATATAGTCTAAAGAGTCTCATTTGAATGTAATTAAAAAAAATTTTAAGTACCTAGTTAGAATCTTGCATGTAGGACTTTGGTACCCAAAGAGTACGATGGCCATGGTTCAGAATAGAATGGTTCCAGTTCGAAGGTTTATGGAACCAACCTTATTAAAAAAACAGGACGGTTTAGGGCCAGTTTTGAACTAAATTTCGATTCTAAAAGTTTTTCATTTTCTAATTATATTTAAATAATTTAAATTATTATAATACTTTTTAAAATAACTTAAATTAAGTAACAAACACTAATGTAATAAAAAATTGAAGTGAATAAATTTAAAATGATAAATGAATTAAAATTAACAATGAAAAAATAAAAAAAAATTAAAGGGCTTGAACTTAATTTTCTTACCAAAAATTAAGTTGCCTATGTATAATCTTAAGGTTTATAGGAATCGAAGCCAACGTAGTTCTCTTACCTTTGAAAACAATTTTAATATTGCCTTTACCTTATTAATTTAGTCATTACCAATACCAGAGTTGAAGTTCCCTCGGTTCCGATTGTTGTCATCTTTACAAATTCATCATCCCTTTTAATTTTTTGATCTCATATAGTCACTCTTGTCCAATCATCAACACATGTTTGAACTTCAAGTGATTCGATAGTCATGTTTAAGCATGTTTCATCCAAAATATTCCCTCCTGCACTAGAAGCTTACTTAATAGCAACTGTTAAGACAAGACATGCTAAAACTTGTTTAGCAATTTTGGCCAATATTGGGTATGCATTTTGACGTTGGCTCCACCATTCAAGAACTGGAAATTCTTTACCTATTTTGCTATCACCAAACTCAAAAAAAGTAGTTAGATAAATGTCAAATTCAGGTGCTCCAGTTGATTCTCGGGGTTTTTTTTATCATTCAAGTAATATAGATCCCCTTTACTAAGTTTACTGGTGTCAACACTTTGAACTTGACATGTAGGTTTAGAAGAAGATGAAATATCACCATATTACATTTTAAAATCATTAAATAATTCTCCTAAAACTCTTCTAACATCATTAATAATATTATCAATATCAATTTCAAATTCATCGATATTTAAATATCCATAATACATGCTTAAATAATTCGCTAAACCATTTAATTTAATTCTTGGATAAAGAACACATGCAACAAGATTAATTAGTGAAATCATTTTAAAATAATTTAATTATTTAGTCTTCAAACTAAATCAGTCTGATTCTCTTGCATAGCACCAACAATATTAATACATTTAATTAATAATAAATGAGATGTTGGGTAATAAACTCAAATTAATGTGCATGTTGCATCATTAAAAACTTTTAAAAGATCTAAATTTTTTTGACAAACTTCCCAATTTTATGGAACTACATTAACTTGTGAAACATTATTATTGATAAACATACATAATAATTCTTTATATAAAAAAGACTCATTTAATAATTAATATGTTGAATTCCAATAAGTCAGAACATCTTTTGAATTTCTTTTGGTTTTTTTTTTCCATTTTTCTATAAAATTGTACCCACATTTTCATTCCTTATGGATGTGTGCACAAAAATGTAATTGCTTTTTTTATTGGTTGTAAACATACATCCAATGACTTTAAACCATTTTGTACATATAAATTTAAAACATGGCAAACACATCTAATATGAAAAAATTTTCCTCCAATATTTGGTTGACTGTGAGCAACCTTTTCTCACTTTTGGATAGCGATATGTTTTCATTGGACATTATGTGAGTCTTTCCATTTCTGAGGGACATAGAAACTTTATCAAATAGGGACAAACGATTGGTTTTGGGGGGACGAGATGCTTTTGATTTTGTGGAGTCGCTACTCAATTTTTAGAAAATTGAGAAAAGAAAGGGACAACATCGGGTCACTCAACATGTATTGTCCCCAATAGAGATTTCTAGGTTTGAGGGATTGTGTCTACTTTTTGGCTATTTCTTATTATATGATATTCAATGTACAACTACCATAACACCCTAGTTTCGGTAATGACCGTTTGTATATCATTCACACAGTACATCTGATAGTGGAAGATAATAAAGTTGAAAATTTAATTATTACATCACTTTCTTGATAAAATACATATGAAAAGGAAAAGATTATGGAAAAGTAAATCTAATATGGATATGATTGATCTACAAGATTAACACGACCATTCACACAGCTTGCTGGATTTCATGAATAATAGGATGATCATGCATGCTTGTAGTGATTATTTATGCTATGATGATGTATAATGATAATATAAAGGATTCATGAGGTCGTCACTGGACTGAGAGGGTGATGACTCTATTCTGGGATATGAACTTTTCACATTATAGGTATTTACGATGTGATTTCATGATTTTGGAAATAGAGGATGTAGAATAATGATATGAAATGAGCAAAATAAAGCATATATTATTCATATAGCATGCAAGATTGCCAGTCTCATCACAATGGTATTCCTAAATGTTATTGGCAATAAAATAAAATGTAATGCAATAAAATAAACATGCTAAAATAATTGTGTGGTCCTCATACTTGACTGAGCTTGTTTAAGTTTTGAAGCTTTAGCTTCGAGAGATATCAAGCTTTCCTCATTGAAAGGTTCAAAATGACAGTAGAATGATGCTAGATTGTATACCTTTAAAGCATGCTTTGACAAAGATGAGGCTTGGTTTGGAGGAAAAAGGATCTAATAACCTAAGTGAAAGAGTGTGGGAGAGTAAGAACTGTTTGGAAAGGGATTTCCAGCGCCTTTGATTAGACCAATTTTTGAGTGTGTGTGTGTTTCCACTTGCTCATCTCCAAAATGGGGTGTGAAGGGGTCTATTTATAGGGAAAATTGGGTAGAAAAGGGTGGTGGGGGAGTGGTCGCGTGCATATATCTAGAATTTTACACGTGGTCACACACTTGGCGCATGGCCACGTGCACTTTAGCCTTCCACGCACACTTCCCAGGTCTTACACATGCTATTTTGAGGTTGTTTATTACTATTATTCTATGACTTAGTTATCATGTAAGGTGCTATTTAGGATATATACAAGCATGTGATTCATATAAAGTGCATTGGGATTTATGCAACTATAACCTTCTTAGGTCTCACGCAAATGAGGATGCTACTAAGTAGAAAGAGATGCGGCTATAACCTTTTAGGTGTCATGCAAATGAACATGCGACTATAACCCTTTTAGGTGTCACATGGATAAATATGCAATTATAACCTTCTTAGTTGTCACGTGAAATGAGGATGCTACTAAGCAATAAAAATATGACTATAACCTTCTTAGGTGTTGTAAGCATCCAATTTCGGGATGACTTGAGTTTGGATGTGACAAAGGACCCAATGATGAAAATTGACTGTGAAATTAGGTTTATTAGATCTGATTTATTGGTTTTGAACTAAAATGTAAATTATTTTTAGGATTTATTTTTGAATTTTATTTATTTAATAATAATAATAATAACAATAATAATAATAATAATATTATTATTATTAAAAAAAATAGAAAATTTTAAAAGGATGAAGGATGGGCCAACGTTGGCCCAAATGTCCAAAATAAATTCATTTGAAACAAAATGGTCAAACGGCCACTTGACTTCCTGATTTGCAAATTTGGCCACTATTGGCCAATTCGCTAACTGAACCTCTAAACCTCTTTTTTTTTATTTTTTTATTTATTTTATTTTGATAAATCACACTTATCAAGTGGTTAGGATCAAACTTAGTTCAATTTTAATTTTTATTCTTATTATCTTTTTTTTTTATATAATAAAGGGATTTTCCTTTCACATGAGAGACTCCTAGGGTTTTATTTTTTTTTCTTTACCTTTCTGATTCTTAGCTGTGAGCTAAAAAAAATGCAGTCTTTTCTCTCTTATTTTTTCACATACTTTTCTTTAGTTCTTTTCCAAAAATCAAATCAAATAATTAAAACCAAAGACAAACACAATAAAAGCCAGAGGCTTTCATTAACGGTGATTATCCTTCTGAGAAAAATTAATATTGCATCTCATTTTCAAATTTTTTTCTCCTTCTTCTTTTATTTTTGATTTTGATTTCATATTTAATATTGTTTATTATTATTATTTTTAATCATTCATTGACTATTTATTATTATTTTATTCTCTTGATGGATCGGGTGACATGAATACTGTGGAGAACAAAATCAATAGATAACCCATAAAGATCCATGAAATACCATGGATATGCCCATATATCATTTGAACATAAATTAAGGTTTTAATTTAATTTAATTTAATTTAATTTAATTATTTCTATTTTTTTTATTGGTTTATATTTTTATTATGGGCATATAGTTATTATTTTATTTATTTTTATAGTAGATTGTAATAGCCAAAATAGTGGGAAATAGTGAATATTCTTTAATTTTCTGTACTATTAAAATTAATTAGTAAATTAGGTTAATTTGGTAAACTCTAATTAAAATCAATGGAGGTAATAAGTTAATTTACATTGCATGTTAATTAAAATTAGGATTTTTTTAGAAGAAATAATTTAATTGCTTGTTTGATCTTTTTTATTTGATTGTTTTTATTTTTATTTTTATGTTTATGTTTTTGGGCTTGTTTGTTTATTTTTGTATGTTTTAAGCCCCAAGCCAGCATTAGTCTCTAACCCATTTAATTAATAGGCTTTTTAAAATTGGATTAAAGTTTAATTAATTTTACAACTAATTTAGGCCCATTTGGTTAATTTAAACTTAGACCCATTTTTAGTTTAATTAAAATTTAACTTAGACTTTAACTCAGCCCATTAATTCCATTTGTTTTTAAACAAATAGACTTAGGCCCACTAATTAATTCATTTCATTAAAATTTGTAGACTATAGACCAATTTTTAGTTAAAATTGAAATAAATAGACTTAAGCTCATTTATTAACATGTAGGTCCACCTTTAATCCATTTTACTTGAAAATAAAAATGTAGAATTAACTAACTTTAAAATAAAATAAACATAGTTTAGACCTAGGGACTATGCGTTTTGTATGCATTTTTTGCATGTAATTTTATGACTAGTTTGCTTTAGGGCTAGATAGATGTTTAATTAGGGTCTAATAAAATTGTGTGTAAATAGAGAATAAGATAGAAATTCATAAAGTAATTTTAAATGAACATGAGACTAAAAGAAGTTAGTATTTCGTTCTTAGAATCTCCTAGTTGTGGTGTTAACTTTCTTTTAGAGAATTGAGTACCACTAATCAAATTATCCTAATTATTACCCTAAGTGGTGACTCGTCATCTCCACGCTATGAATTTGTGGCATAGTGGTGTGTTCTCTAAGGCCCTGAGCCTAAACAATGTCACAATTGCTAAAATCTTGGATGTGCACTAAACCCTGCCATCTACAGTGGTGACTCCACTAGGGATAAGAGATATTGATTCTACTTGTGTTCTTTAGAGTTATTTTATTGATTATTATTTCATTCTTACATTCATTTTGCATATCCCTATTAAACTGATGGCGTTGGTTTATAATTCCATGATTCCACTAGCTTTATGGAGTTGTAAATTGGCTAACCATCACTCTTAGCCTTAACTTGGTTTAAGAGAGATTACCAGGCTCATCTTACCAGAGTTTATAACCTAAGTCCTAAAGGGAGGTAATTTTTTCTTGAGTTGGTAAAGGATGTTGGGCCCTTCTAACCTTGGCTTGTAACTCAACGTCCATAATGAAGGGCATCTTACTAAGAGAACCTTGACCTTTTCACCAGACTCCAACCATATATAATGGCTTAGTTACTTCCCTTAGGATCTATCCAAATTGCTTGTATGATTTTTGCCATGAGGTATTTCTATCTATAAAAGCCTAGGCCCATACTTTAGAAGCCCACTTAGGCCAATAAAGATTGGGCTAGACCTTTATACTTAAAAATGCTATTTATATGCTTATTACCATGAGGTATTTCTATCTATAAAAGCCCAGGCCCATACTTTTGAAGCCCTTTGGGGTAATAAAGATTGGGCTAGACCTTTATACCTAGAAATGTTATTTCTATGCTTTACTGCTTTGAAAGAGATTTGGCATGTGCGTCGGTCCTTGATATCCCCTGTTGATATTAAGGCCAAGATAAAAAATCCTAGGAAAAGAAACTCACCATTGAATACGTGTGTGGGAGGAATAAAGTTAGAAGGTTTATGCTTACATATTGCTTATTAATTGTTTCCTGATACTTATTACATGATATTTGCTTGCTTGCTATTTACTGCATAGCATGTGCATCATGCATATATGCACTTAATCCATCATACTAACACCTTATTTTACAACCATCATAGATTCATCTGGATCTTCTTATATTTAGGGATGAAAAGGTGATAGACTAAAAAAAGCAAGTTAGAGTCCTAAAGCCTTAGCAAAAAGAAATCCTTCACAAGCTGGATAGACTGGTGTAAGCACCCAATTTTGGGATGCAATTATGCACAATTGTGATGTAAGCCCCTATGATGAAACTCATTCAAAAATTGAACTTGGTTGTCGATTTTCTAGACTTCAAGGACTAAATTGTAACATTTTTTAGGATTTGATTTCGAATAAGTCAATTTTTTAGGGGTCTTTTGGTAATTAAAAGTTAAAAATATATATTTTTTAGGATCAGCATTTAAAATACCGATCGGCACTGTGTAATGCCGACTGGCATTACACAATGTCGACCGACATTGTGTAATGCCGATCGGCATTATACAATACCAGTTGACATTGCACAGTGCCGATGCATAATAAGTCCCTTTTTTATTTTTTGCTTATTTTTTCTTTTTTTTTTTCAATTTTTTTAGTGTTTTGATTGGTTGAAAATTCAAATTTTATCTTTATGATTATCTGATAAGGTTTTTTTAAAATGTAGAAGATTTTTTTGAAATAAAAAACAAACAATATCTGATCATCAGTGCATTCCTCCTTTGGAGGAAGTCAGTATGCGCAGACTTTACATTTAAAAGCAGAGTCTGCATGCATGCATGGAGGGAGGATTTTTCTTTCTTTAGGAGACTCACACACAAACGAGAGTTTTTACACGTAGAGAAAAAAATACAGAAACCCTAAAAATTTAGACATGAAGAATACCTCGCACACACCCTGGTCTTTCAAAAAACCCCAATTTTGGATATTGCTAATATCTTCAAAAGCAATCAAATCCTAGTCCAGAATCAACAACAATTTAACTTCAACGGTGAAAATCCTAGTCTGAGGGGTCAAAAAGGGCATTTGCACAGTATCATTACAGTGTTCTTTTTATTTTTTTTGTTCTTGCCTTAATGATTCTTATTTTATTATTGTTATTGATTTGAGTATTAAATTTCACTAATATAATTTTTTTTGTTTTAATATATGCATGTGGATTGAGGAAGATACTGCCTATATTTAAATTGAACAGAAAGTCCATGGAATGCCATGGAAGAACCTGTGTTGCTCTCCAGTAGAATTTAGGGTTTTGTCTTTATTTTTTCCATTTTTGGTGTTTTATGTAGTTATTTTAATTTCTGGGTGTATAATCATTTAAATTTAATTTTTGTATATAGTTTGTAATAGCCCCAGTAGTGGGAATAGTGAAAAATTTAATTTTATGTACTTTAAAATTAATTAGTAATTAGGTTCAATTGGGTAAGAAAATCAATTAAAATCAATGGTGGTAGTAGCTTAAATTAGGGTTTTCATGTAATTAATTTTGATTTTTTTAGAAAATCACTATAATGTTTATTTGATCCATTTTTTTTGTGTTTTATTTGTTTTAGGCTTGTTTTTTATGTTTTTATCCTTTTGGGCCCTAAGCCCATGCTTAGGTCCGACCCACTTTAAATAAGCTTAAAAATGGTTTAGGACTTTAAATAATTAAAATCAATTTAGGCCCATTAGGTTAATTAGATTTTAGGCCCACTTAATTAATTAAACTTGTTTAAACTTAGCTCAACCCACTTAATTTCATTTCTTTTAAAATAAATAGACTTAAGCCCACGTTTCACTTAAAATAAAACCAAATTAGACTTAGACCCACTAATTTAACTCTCCTTTAAAAATTAATAGACTTAAGCCCATTCCTTAGACAAATTAAAATAAACAGATCTAGGTTCACTAATTAATAAAAATATAGGCCCACGTATAGTCCATTTCTCACTTGTAAATAATATGTAGACTTAGCTAACTTATAAAATAAAATTAACATAGTTTAGACATAGGGACATTGTCTTTTTATGCATTTTTTACTTGTAATTTTATTGACTTATTGCCTTTTGGGTTAGATGGATGTTAATTAGGGTTTAATAAAATTGCATGTAATTAAAGGATGAAATAATCATTTATAAAATTATTCTAAATGAAAACGAGACTAAGAGAAGTTAGTATTTTGTATCCAAAATCTCTTAGTTGTGGTGCTAGCTTTCTTTTAAAGAATCGAGTACCACCTTTTCAATTTGTCCCAGTTATTACCCTGGGTGGCGACTCCTCATCTCCATGCTATGTCTTTGTAACAGTGGTTAGTGTGTTCTCTAAGGCCCTGAGCCTAAACAGTGTCGTAGTTGTTAAAATATTGGATGCGTGCGAAACCCCGCTATCTACAACTGGACAGAAGTCCTATAAACTTGCTCTATTTTGAAGCTAAACCAACCCAAACTGAGCCCAAAAAAATGGAACAACAACAAGGAGGGAAGTGGACCTTTGAAAACATCAAAAGAGCTCTGATGGTGACATGAGGGCTATGATGTAGGATGAATTGAGACAACCTTTAGCTACATTGATGCCACCTGTTGTTGCTATTATACCATCACATGCACTAGAACAACCATATGCTACTGCTACTATCCCACCTACCACAGATGCTCCACCTGCTGCCAATAATGCTAGGAGGCAACCTGTTGCCAGAAATCTACATGTCGTTGATATAAAGGTGGAAGATGTTAAGAATTGCCTAGTAGAAAAAAGCCAAGAGAGAATCACTGGAACTAGTACAAGACCTTGATTCCAAGCAGACGCAAGCACTGACCCAGAAAATGTCTAAAATGGAAGAACTAATGAGGGGACAAGGCATGGGATACTCATTCGACTTCAATGATATGCTGCAAATGGAGGGTGATAAGCTGCCTGACAAATTCAAAATGCCTCAACTATAGAAGTTTAATGGAACTAGAGATCCTAAAATTCATCTAAGTCAATACACTACAACTATGAGCACTACTAAAGCCCCATTAGCAGTGATCACTAGGTTTTTTGTGTTGTCTTTAGAGGGAATGGCTGTAAACTGGTATCACGGGTTAGAGAAATCTATCAAGGCTGATTAGAAGGAGTTATGTACTACTTTTTTGAAATAATATTAGTATAATACTATATTGGAAGTATCCATTAGGGATCTCAAATTAACTAAACAAAAATCCAATGAGTCTTTTTCTAATTTCTTAACTCATTTTATGAATAAAGCAGGATTAATGAAAAATAAATTAATCGAGAAGGATCAGGTTAGGATGATAGTTTAAAATGTATCACTGAATCTAGTTGAAAGACTACAAATAATGAATCCTAAAACATTTATAGATCTTTATGAAGATGGTTTACAAGTAGAATAGATTGAGAGTTAGAAGAAGAGAAATGCTAGAAGCACCGAAACCCAAAATTACCCAACTAGGGGCATAAAATAGGGAAGTACTAATCAAGCTGTAGAAGTGTTCGTAGTTTAGCAACCCTAAAGATTCTCTAACTTCAACCAACCACTCTCTAAAGTCCTAGAAAGGCTAATCTAGAAAGGCCTACTTTGACCCTTAACCTTTTCCAAACCACCAAACCCAAATGTCCCTGGCTATGACTCTAATAATTACTATAAATTCCATTAAGTTGTTTGCCAATCCATAGACAATTGTATCTAGCTAAAACATGAAATCCAAAACCTTATAGACTCTAGAAAAATCATAGACCCTGAAAGCCCAAGCACCAGAAATAATCCTTTCCCAAACTACCAAAATATTCTTCCACTAGCCATTATGATGATTAACTCATGAGTAAGTGAAGAGGAAGTGCTAAACTCCTTTGAGGACCTAGACCTTAAAACTAATGAGAAATCTCCTAATACCCCCAAAGATATAGAAAGAGCACAAGACTTATTGGGTTAGCCTTCAGGCAAGTTTGACTATAAGGTGTTTTATACTAAACCACCTTCTTTTGACATACCCTTTGAGTCGATTGTGCTTACAGGATGGGGGTGATGAGTTTGATGATGAGAAGCTGCTAGACAAGAAAGAAAAATGCACATTTAAGGTATAGGAAGATGAAGTCATGGAGACAATTGGCAAAAAGATGCAAGAATTGTAAGAATAGTAGTTATGTCAGCCACCTTAAGGACAACCACTATTTGACTCAGCATCCCTAGCATATAAAATAGGAAATAAAATTTCTTATTGTCTTCTTTGAATAAAATTTTAGTTTTTTTTTGCTTTAATGATCGATGATATAAATTTGGATCATGCTTACTTATGTAATGTACATCCTAATGGTAATATGCATTATGATATTGATTGCATATGCATGTTTGACATAAATTTAATTCAATTAGATTCATTCAGCATGGGCACAAATGCAAATTCAAAGAACATATATATATATATATATATATATATATATATATATATATATATATATATATATATATATATATATATATATATATATATATATATATATCATATGATGTAACTTCTGAAGATAGTAAATTTAAGGAAAAAAATAAAAAAGAATAGAAAAAATAAGGAGAGAAAAAAAGAAAAAAGAACGGTAAGGTGAAAATTAGAGAGAAAAAATTCATGACTAGCTGATAACAGGAGTTGTATCATGTGATGTAATGATTGTTTTTATTTTTACCCTAATGAATGATTAAAATTGAATTTTAAATTTTTTTCAAATATTATATATTCATCTTTATCATACTACATAAGTATCTGAATGGAAAGACAATACATAATGAAAGTTAAATCAGAGCTTTGAGATCACTATTTTAGTTTTCCTTATAAGCCTAGCGTCCCCTTATACCTTGAGAATTCAAGTGGCTCAGTAACTTACGTTGCAACTTGTACCTTGTAATTGTCATCAATTATTACATCAGCATCAAGCCTCATATTCAGCTCAAGAATTCTTCGAAGTACAAGTCCAATTGATTTCATCATCAAGAACTCATTTCAATTAGTTTGCCCACTCCTCTTCATCTTCATACATAAACTGCAATTAATAGGGTTAGTAAGACAAAGGGTCAATAATAGCAGTGACCAAACCAAATCTCTTGCATTCATGTAGAAAAAGACTGCTAGATTGAATTCAAAATGAAGCTAGGGGAAAAATGTAACTTTGGGGCAACTTAGGGGCAAAACAGTAAATACAACACTAGAACTTCAAAGTTATTGAAAAAGATCTCAAGACAGAAAGGAGTAAACTACAAGCATACAAATACATAAGTTATCATACAACAAAAGCAGTAACAAAAAGAAAAGTTCAATAATGCATCGGTCAATCACGAGCTCCAATGTAAAGCCATAGACCACACTCACTAGCCTGGTCATCAGTCCGAAGCATCCAGTGCTTAAACCTATAAGCTATTGATGAGGCACCTTGTTCTCACACTCCAAGCTACAAACATAGCTTTATTCCAAACAGAAGACCTATTAGGATCATGCATGTCATATATAACATGCATACGCTTGCATACATTTGTTGTGAAATACTTGCTTTGCATAATAAAGTATTTGAGCCTAGGGAAGATTGTGTAAACTCTTTGCTTCTAATATTTAAGATTAGTGTTGTAAAAGCACAGAAAGGTAGTTAGAATGTTCACATGTGAAGCACCTGAAGGAAAAAAGGTAACATTATTCAGGTGAACCTGATGCTCAATGGGACTCTAGATCACAGGAGCCCAATTAATTATAAGGGAATATGATCGATAGTGATATTTGTGAAAGCGTCATCCTGGCAACCTCAAAAGGCCGGATAGGATATTCAGGCTCCTTAAACTTAGTACCCCTCTTCATAGTCTCATTGGGAGCATCATCTAGAATATCTCTCCATAATAGTTAGACCAGTATAGGTATGGAATATGGTAATGAGAAGGTCCAACATGCCAGCAATACATTGATCGGCCTTATAAAAAGGAAGAACGCACTCAAAACTTTAAATGAATGCACTTTGGAAAATTATTTGATCATGAAATAAGATTTCTAACTCCTGAACCTTTTTTGTAGGAGATGTCAAGAAGAGGAATGAAGCCCTCTACCATAGTATTAATGGAATGGCGGAAAGGCAAATTCAACCTTAGGCCATAACTTCAATGATGGAGTATCATGACCTTATGATTAGAGACATCATCATCATAATCAAAAGGGAAGAATGCAAAAGAATAAGATTGCATTTTGACAAAATCTGTTCACTTACAAATAGACCATACTAACTTATGGTATTTTATGTAGGGAAAAAAATAAAAGAATGAATAAGGGGAAATGAATTGATACATCAATAAAAATGGGCAAGATAGCAAATGCTAAACCCTCACCAAGATAATAAATGGAAGTAACAGAACTATATTCTATAATAAAGTACCAACTTAATCATAAAATTCACAAATTGAAAGTAAATTCATCCACTTCACGAGATCATGTGCGAAAAGCCTATCTTATGACTTTTGATTATAATGGCTCTTTTTTTATTAGCTTCATGGAATTTAGATGATTAGTTAATGACTTTGTGTTAAGAGTTTATAAATTGTAATCAATCTAATGCTTGCTTCGCACCTAAATGAGGGGAAGAATATGCAAAGTCAAAATCTATGGACTTGCAGTATAAATTGCTTGAATTTCAAAGTATCATTTTAGTCTTTTGAATAATAAATGTGCATATAATCTTCTCTAATGCTCAGAAATGAGTATGAGTACAAATCCCTCAATTTTATCCATGCTGAGTAATACGAGAAAGGCGGGGGAACACTAAGAGGAGAATCAAAATAAGAGTAAGCATAATATACTGCAATGCTAATAAATGAGCAAGAGTATCAACGTGAACGTCTAGTGGTATCCATGTTGAGTAATACGAGAAAGGCAGGGGAATACTAAAAGAAGGCCATGTCAAAAGCTGCTCTATTTACTCCAATGCTCTAAAAGAGTATGAGTATTTGAATGACCTATCCAATTGTATTCTCATTGAGTAATATCAGAAAGGTGGGGGAATACTCAGATAAGGAAGAAAATATAAAAATAGTTCAAAAGCTATGTTGATACTCATAATTCGATATGTTCATGCTCAATTTCCATGAGTTTTATTTAAGCAGATTCTCCTTAAACTTAAGTGTGGAAGCAAGCTCTTTACTTGGTAAAAAAATATGCTCTCAGCATAAGATGGTTAATAATACCTCTGACCTTTGTGAATGGCATAGTCATAGAAATCAAAATTAATGAGATTCATTTGGTGCACATTATCTCGTGATAAAGTGATGAATTTTCTCATATTCAAAAAATATAATGTACTTTGTTGTACAATTATCATATTAAAACTAACTGCAACAAGTTTTCAGGAACAGCAAGTCTAAAAAAATTAAACCCAACATATGGAATCAATACTTATGCCAACAAGTTAATCAAGGTCATCAAGTGATGAAGATGGTTTATCAGAGTCATAGTCAATCAACACAAAATCTCAAAATCCTAGTCAGCATGAAATTCCAATGTGATGTCTGCATTTTGCATACACTGCACTTCATCTTAGTTATATACTACAAAGTAGCTATAACACAATTTTCATATTCACTTTGTTATATGCTATATAGTAGCTATAAAATAATTTTTAGATCCACATTGTTATATGCTACACAGTAGTTATAATAATCACAACTTGCTAGACACTACACAGTAGTTATAGCACATTACTAAATCACTTTTTGCTAGACATTCCACAGATAGCACATTTCAAATCTTTTGCTAGACACTCCACAAGACCTATAGCACCATTATCATTATTTATTAGATGCTCCATAGGATCTATAGCATATTTGTCTTTAGCTAGATACTACACAGTAGTTATAGTATATTTTTGCTAAACTTCCCACAAGGAATATAGTGAAAATCACAATCAATAGACATCCCACAAGGAATATAGTGAAAATTATAATCACTAGACATCCCATAGGGAATAAAGTGAAAATCATAATTACTAGACATCCCACAGGGAATATAGTGAAAATCATAATCACTAGACGTCCTATAAGGAATATAGTGAAAATCATAATTGCTAAATGTCCCACAGGGAATATAACAAATGCACTAAATGTAGTGTTAACCACTATTCACTGAACATAGTGATAACATCATCGCTATATGTTCCATTGGAACTATAGTCTGTTTTCAAAATGCACTAAACATAGTGTTAATCGTTATTCACTAAACAGAATGACAACATCACAACTAGAAATTCCATAGGAATTCTAGTTTTCCTTAAATCACAATTAACACGACATATTGCCATGCATGGCCATGGTACATAGGTAAGTGTTCTTACTCTTCGCCTTCAAATTGTGTGCTTATTTACTTTGTTGCAATTTGTTAAGCAAAGAGTAACAAAGGGGGGCAACTATAAGCACCCAATTTCGGGATGACTTGAGTTTGGATGCGATACCAATAATGAAATTTGACTGTGAAATTAGGTTTATTGGATATGATTTATTGGTTTTGAACTAAAATGTAAATTATTTTTAAGATTTATTTTTAAAGTTTATTTATTTATTTTTCAAAAAAAAATAATAAAAGGATGAAGGATGGGCCAACATTGGCCTAAATGTCCAAAATAAATTCATTTAAAACAAAATGGCCAAATGGCCACTTGATTCCCTAATTTGCAAATTTGGCCATTGTTGGCCAATTCGCTAACTGAACCTTTTTTTTATTTGTTTATTTATTTTATTTTGGTAAATCACATTTATCAAGCAGTTAGGATCAAATTTATTTGTATTTTAATTTTAATTTTTATTATCTTATTTTGTTATAAATAAAGGGATTTTCTTTTCACAGGAGAGGCTCCTAGGATTTTATTCTTTTTTCTTTACCTTTCTGATTTTTAGCCGTGAGCAAAAAAAAAATGCAGCCTTTTCTCTCTTATTTTTTCACGTACTTTTCTTTAGTTTTTTTTTTTGCGAAAAATCATATCAAATAAACCAAAACTATAGAAAAACACAATAAAAGCCAGAGGCTTTCATCAACTGTGATTATCTTTTTGAGAGAAATTAATATTGCATCTCATTATCAAATCTTCTTCTCCTTCTTCTTTTATTTTTGATTTTGATTTCATATGTAATTTTGTTTATTATTATTATTTTTAATCATTCACTGACTATTTATTATTATTTTTATTTTATTCTCTTGATGGATTAGGTGACATGAACACTGTGGAGAACAAAATCAATGGATAACCCATAAAGGTCCATGAAATGCCATGGATATACCCATATATCATTTGAATATAGATTACGGTTTTAATTTAATTTAATTTATTTTTATTATTTTTATGTTTTTTTATTGGTTTATATTCCTTTTATAGGCATGTATTTATTATTTTATTTAGTTTTATAGTAGGTTGTAATAGTCCTAATAGTGGGAAATACTGAATATTCTTTAATTTTTAGCACTATTAAAATTAATTAGTAAATTAGGTTAATTTGGTAAACTCTAATTAAAATCAATGGAGGCAGTAGGTTAATTTAGGTTGCATGTTAATTAAAATTAGGGTTTTTTTAGAAGAAATAATTTAATTGCTTGTTTGATCTTTTTTATTTGATTGTTTATATATATATATATATATATATATATATATATATATATATATATATATATATATATATAATGTTTTTGGGCTTGTTTGTTTATTTTTGTATGTTTTGGGCCCCAAGCCCACATTAGGTTCTAACCCATTTAATTAATGGGCTTTTTAAAATTGGATTAAAGTTTAATTAATTTTAAAATTAATTTAGACCCATTTGGTTAATTTAGATTTAGGTCCATTTTTAGTTTAATTAAAATTTAACTTAGACTTTAGCTCAACCCATTAATCCATTTCTTTTTAAACAAATAGACTTAGGCCTATTTTTTCATTTAAATTAAAATCATGTTAGAATTAGGACCACTAATTAATTCCTTTCTTTAAAATTTGTAGATCATAGATCCATTTTTAATTAAAATTGAAATAAATAGACTTAAGCTCATTTATTAACATGTAGGTCCACCTTTAATCCATTTAACTTGAAAATAAAAATGTAGAATTAGTTAACTTTAAAATAAAATAAACATAGTTTAGACCTAGGGACGATGCGCTTCATATGCATTTTTTATATGCAATTTTATGACTAGTTTGCTTTAGGGCTAGATAGATGTTTAATTAGGGTTTAATAAAATTGTGTGTAAATAGAGAATGAGATAGATATTCATAAAGTAATTCTAAATAAACATAAGACTAAAAGAAGTTAGTATTATGTTCTCAAAATCTCATAGTTATGGTGCTAACTTTCTTTTAGAGAATTAAGTACCACTAATTAAATTGTCCCAGTTATTACCTTAGGTGGTAACTCCTCATCTCCATGCTATGACTTTATGGTATAATGGTGCATTCTCTAAGGCCTTGAGCCTAAATAATATCGCAGTTGCTAAAATCTTAGACGCGCACTAAACCTCACCGTTTACAGGTGTCATGCAAATGAACATACAATTATAACCTTCTTAGGTGTCACGCAAAATGAGGATGCTAATAAGTAATAAAAATGCAACTGTAACCTTCTTAAGTTTTACGCAAATGAACATGTGACTATAACCTTTTTAGGTGTCACGCAAATGAACATGTGATTATAACCTTTTTAGGTGTCACGCAAATGAACATGCGATTATAACCTTCTTAGGTGTCATATGAATGAAGATGCTACTAAGTAAATAAGAATGCTCTTAAATAGTGTAGATGCTCTGAAGCAATGTGAGGATGCTTCTAAGTAGTGAAAGAGATTTTAAGCAATAAGAAGATGCTTATAAATAATGAAAGTGCTTTTAAGCAATGTGAGAGTGCTTCTAAGCAATGTGAGAGTGCTTCTAAGCAATGAAAGTGCTCTTAAGCAGTGTGAGTGCTTTTAAATAATGCGAGAGTGCTTAAGATGCTTCTAAGAAATGTAAATGCTCCTAAGCAATGAGTGAGTGCTTTTAAGCAATGAATGAGGTAATAGTAATGATGCAGTGATGATGTAGTAATAATGCAGTAGTGATGTAGTGATGATGTAGTAATGATGCTATTATTTATCATGTTAAGGATGTTATTTTGATGATTTGGAGTAAGATATCCTTATAGTGAATTTTCCTTGCTCTTCTTCTTTCTTAGGATGTTGAGTTTTTCGAAAAAGGTGGTGCGCATGTAGTGTCTTTAGACAAATGGAGTCCATATTAGTGTACTTTTATATGAGTTTGGTGCAAGTCTTATGCTTAAATGGAAGTTTAGGACCGTAGAAATGAGTGTGCAAAGTTTTAAAGTGCGTGTAAAATCACAAAAGAGCATGTAAAAGGGGGAAGTGCATGTAACTGTGAGTGGCATGCACTTCCTCCCATCCATGCCTATTTAGATGGCTATTTTAGAGGTCTTGGGAGGCTTTATTCGGACTTCTTTGAGTGTTTTATGACTTTTCTTGACCTTTTTTTTATGTTTTGGGTGCTATCTGCTCTATTTTTTCTTTTGTACTTCCATTTTCTTCTGCATAAAATGGAGTTCCCCAACATTCCTGAGGGTATGGAGGATATTTTTATTGATGTTGATGTTGGGGGTGACTTTACAAAGGCCATTGGTGCTAGGACATCCCCTGCAGGGACTAGCAAATATGGTGCCTAAAGATCTTAAACATCTAGGCTTTTTGGGGGAGATCTTATCCCAGTTTTTTATAGCTTGGAGACTCATGCTTGGGTGCATCATCATCGAAAGGTAGGTCCTTCTTTGCCCTTATTTTTTGAAGATTGTTCATTGGCTGCTTTGCTGTTTATTTTGTTGTATGAGGTTCTCATAGCTTTGTAGCTCTTATTGTAACTGTTTGTTAAGTCATAGCTTTATTATGAATGTTGATGGCTAATAGCTCTTGCTTTTTTTTTCTTTTTGTGATTGTCTACTAGTGCTTGTCGTGATGCTTTACTTTTTGGCTTTTGTTATTATTTTAATCCTATTAAATGATAAAAAGAGATGTGTTAATATTTAGTAGTTGTGCAAATGTTTGATAGTGTACCTATTGTTTGTAGCCTTGTAGGTATGTTACTGTGTTGGTTGGTAGTTTTAATAAAGTCAATATATATTATCAGGGTCTCTCGATATATGTGAAGCAGATGATTACTGGGAATGTTTTGATGGAGTCATTGCTGCATTATCTTATGACTCGTATGCATCAAATAAGATTGCCATGTATGTGTTGATATAACAGTGGGTGGACACGACGCATACTTTCCATCTGCCTGTTAGGTAGATGACTATTACCCCTTTCGATTTTGCCGCTACATAGGCTTGAGCTTTTTTAGAGAGCCGATTCCTTTTAGTGAGGATAAGTGTTCTATTGTCGTGGCGAGGAGGCATCTTATGATGGATTTGTTTGGGGGGTCACACCTATGAAGTCTCATTGCCTATATCTTACTCATTACATGGATTTTGTTTCTTATGTGTGGACTCTATACGATGATGGTCTTATCTGGGCAGAGCGACTGGCTTGTTGCTTTTTGTTTTATTTGCTGAGTGTTGTTATCTTCCCAAACCCTTCGGGTACGAGCGATCTGTGATTGCTGTCCATCTTAAGAGATCTGGATGGCTTGTCAAGCTATTGTTAGGGCACTACTATCTTTGCTCATATGTACTCAGGCCTTGACACAGCATGCCAAGGTGGCTTGAGGATCTGTGGATTCTTGTTTATGCTAGACGTGAGTAGGAGTTATGTTGTCTATTCTTTTGCTTTTAGTTCATTATTTTTTACCCTTTGATTTTGACAGATCTAGGCATATGAGTTAGGGATTTTCCCTCATCCGTCCATTGAGTATTTCCTGGAGGATGGCTTCCCTCATTATTCTCGATGGATCAGGAAGACTACTGATTTGATTAAGGATTGCACAGTAGCATGGGACCATATAGGGAAGTTGTCCCATGATAAGGTATGTCTGATTCCTACTATGTTGGTTATTTCTTTCTTAGGGATCTTTTGTTCATTCTTGCACTTTAAGCAAATTTTTCTTCACTGGTGGCTGGTGAGGTCTCATGGGACAGTAGAGATGGTGACTACATGGGAGCTGAGAGAGAGATGAGTGTTGCTTTCTGGCCTCATTGGTAGAGTATGGTATTTGGGTGAGCGAGTCCATTGTTGATGGGATGGCCCATTTATGAGGAGAGTTCCCATCCCTCCTCCTAGTGACATGTTCTAAGTCATAAGCTTTGTGGTGATGACCTTGCTGCTATTATGATGGGATTCCCCTTTGAGAGCCTCTTAAAGAGTGTGGGCTTGCCTTATACTGATGTATTAATCCCTCAACTGATTGACACTGTAACTAGTGGGACCTTTCCTCCACCTCCACCTCCACCTTCTTAGGTAGATGCATCTCGTCCTTCAGGTTTGAGGATTAGGCCATCACGCAAGTCATCGAGAGTCACTTCTTCTAATCCGGTAATCCTTTATTCCTATTTGGTGCAAGCATGTAGCAAAATTTATTAGTAATAAATTGTAATTGATGTGAGTTGTGAGAACTTATCTGCAATGATGTTAAAGAAGATCTAGATCTTGTTTTGATAAGGATGAGGGCACGTTCTGTACTGAGGTGGCTGCCCATGCCAGTGGCATGGCTTCTAGTAGTACTCCTCTTGGAGACTTAACAATTCAACCATCTTTGTCTTTACTTAGGACGAATATCCTTGGTAAAGTAGTGAGTTTCAATTTGCCTAAACCTAGCTTTCCTCAGTCTGGTGTTGCTCTTGCTGATGCTACCCATGTTTATGTTCTTCACTTATTCTTGCCTGTGTTTCATTTATTTAGTAAGTGGTGGTTGACTTATTTGCTTGCTTTTGTAGATTCCTATCTCCTTTGGCCAGTACTAGTATACTATTTTAGGGAGTGCATAGTAGTGCTTTTTGGAGTTTACTACCACTCAGAGGGTATGCCTTCTTTATTGTACCTATTTATTTTATGCATATGTTTTATGTATGAGTGTATGATATGCAATATGTAATGCAGGCTGAGCACCATCTTGCTAGTCATGAATGGGAGCACGAGTGTGTAGCTTATCATGACCGCATTAGTGAGCTGTAATCATGGCTATCATCCTTTGTGATGAATGATGATGAGTTAGGTTTAGATGAGGGAGATGCTTGAGTAGGATTGGTGCTTGCTTATGATGGCAGCCACAATTGATGTAGTTGTTTTAAGAGCTAGGTGTAGGACTTTTGGCCTGTGGTTTGCTTTGTTGTATCATTTTCCCAAGGTTATAGACTCTATGTGTTCTATCTGGGCATTCATCCCATATGTTGTATGATGCTTGTACGATGATGATTGTATATGGTTCTTGTTGTGTGTCATTGAAGATTATGTTTGCCATTGCTATTGTCTTCCACTTTTCCCTTTTTTACTTACGGCATCTCCTTTTGGAGCTGTTCGCACTTAGCTATATTTTCTTTTTCTTCTCTTTTTGCTTAGGGTGTCTCCCTTCGGAGCTTTTCACACCTAGCTGGGCTTTTTTTAGCTGTGACAATAGTGGTTAACCTTAAAGAGAGCTTAGAGAAGATGGTAGAATCATGGTAATGTAACGAAAGAAAATGCAAAGCATGCTTGATTTAATTCATGATGATAAAATGTGTTGCACTTTCAAAGACATTTTGCATAAATTGTCAATCATTTTCATTTCACTATAATCATTTAAGAAGAGCATAAGTGCATTCATGCAAATTTTGAACTTGAGGTTACCCCTATCCTTAACTAGCCTTCTCAGGTTTTCTAGTTAAGTATTTTCTCTCTTTCCTTGATTTTTGCCTGAGCTACCATTTTTAGGTTTTCAACTCAACGTGATGATTTTTTATTCCTCAAACATAGTACTTTTTTAGGAGGTCTGTATTGACAGGTTTGGAGAATTCATTGCCTTTAGAATCCATAAGCTTGATTGCTCCTTTTGATAGGACATGTTTGACCAGGTATGGCCCTTCTCAGTTCGGTTTTAATTTTCCTCTAGGGTCTAAAATGTTTTGTTTTACTTGCTTTAGCACCTAGTCTCCTACTTTTACACTCTTGTGTTTTACTCTTTTATTGAAGGTCTTAGCTAGTAGAGCCTAATACAACTGTATGTGGTATAGAGCCTTAAACCTTTGGCTATCTAAGAGAGTGAGATTGTTGTGCCTCTATTGAGCCTACTATACTTCTGACAATTTAGATTTGATTGCTACCCGAAGAGAGTGAAAAAAGAGTTGCTCTTATTGAAGTTTTGACTGTTATTTGGTACCCCCATAAGGCATGTGGCAATCTGTATGCCCAATCTTGGGAAGTCTGCATCATCTTTGACAAGATCTTTTTGATTTTCTTGTTTGCAGCTTCGATGAACCTATTTGCTTGTGGTTGGTAAGGAGAAGATTTGTGATTTTCCACCTTATAACTCCTTAGTAGCTCTCTAACTTCCCATTGGAATTAGACATAATTGTTAGAGATAATGTGATGGGTGATTCCGTATTGAGAGAACAGACTTTTTTTTATAAACTTAGCCATTTACTTGGCTTATATATTGTGAATGATTATGCTTTGACCCGTTTTGTAAAGTAGTCCACTACCACTAGGATGAATTTGTGTCCGTTCGAGGCTGTTGGGTGGATTTCCCTAATTATGTCTAGTCCCCATGCTAAAAAGGGCATGGAAATGAGATGTAGTGTAATTATGTTAGGGGAAGGTGGCTGACATTCCCGTGGATCTGACACTTATGGTATTTCTTTACAAATTTGATGCAGTCTTCCATCATCGTCATCCAAAAGAACCCTTGTCTGATTAGCTTTTTAGCTAGGATTGCTCCATTCATGTATGGACCACAAACACCCTCGTGTACTTCTTTTATTACTTTTATAGCTTCAGTTTCATCTAGACTAAACCATTTGAGGTTCTCTTGTATAACACACCCTAATGTGATGTGAATTTCAATGCTAATCGTCAAATGAATACTTTGTCTCTTTCATCTGCTTGATCAGGATAAGTTCGTTCCTTCAAATATCTCTGGATGTTGTAGAACTAAGGTTTTTTAGCTATTTCTATCTTCACTATTTTTTAGTTTTTATGACAAGGTTGTCCCGATCTGAGTAGAATTAGAGGCTTCATGGGCATTTTAGATGGTCCTTAAGTCCATCTGCCATTTGATTGTGATTCTTAGGGAGATGAATGATTCTACATTTTCAGAAGGACATGGTAAGTAGCATTAAGTAGTCTAAGTAAGGCCTTAAGTGCTGCTCTTTTAACTCCCACTCTTCCGTGGCATAATTGATTACTAGCATGGAATCTTTGAAGATCTCAAATTTTGTAACATCGAAGGCTATCAATGCTTCTATTCTGAGTGTGCATGCCTTGTATTCAGCTTCATGTTTGTGACTCTGAACTTGAGCTTTTTAGCAATTGGTACTACTTTAACTTTTCGAGATTGTAGTATGACACCAACTCCTGTGCCGAACTAATTGACTACTCCATCAAAGTACATGTGCCATCCTTGGATTTCAATGGTTGAGCTAAGGTCATCTAGGAAGTCCAGTTGGATTTCTTCTATATGAGGTTGACAGCTAGAAATTCAACCACTGCTCTCCTTTTTACTACCTTCTTAGTCAGATATTGAATGTCAAATTCTGTTACCAATACAAGCCACTTGGTAAGTTTTCCCATTAGAGAGGGAGCTTCGTAAAGGTTCTTTATTGGGCAACCTGAATTCTATAAGATTAAAAGTAGTGTCTGAGTTTCTTCATTGCCCATACCATTGCCAGGCATATCTATTTGACTTGGTCGTACTTCTCCTCATATGGCAACATCTTCTTACTCAAGTAGTAAACTATGTGTTCTACTTTCATTTCTCCCTCTTAGGCTAGCATTTCATTGATTACATTCCCTTAAATGGCCAAATATAGGGTTAGAGGTATCCCTAGTTTAGGTGGTCTTAGAACTAGTGGGTTGGCTAGGTAGCTTATGATATTGTCAAATGCTAGCTGACACTATTCATTCCATTTAATCGAATGATCTTTTCTAAGTAGCTTAAAGATTGGTTCACACACTATTATCAACTTAGCAATGAATTTGTTGATGAACTGTAGTTTCCCTAGAAACCCTTTGATTTCCTTCTCTATTTGTGGCACTGGCATCTCTTTGATGACTTTTGCTTTGTCTGGATCCATTTCAATCCTGTTTTAATTGACAACATACCCCAGCATCTTTCTTGAAGTGATCCTGAATATGCATTTCTTTGGATTTAGCCTGAGACTATACTTTTTTACCCTTTTAAAGAACTTTTCAAGATCAGATGGGTGTTCTTCCCTAGTTTTTGACTTGAACATCATATCATCGATATATACCTCCACTTCTTTGTGTATCATGTCATGGAACATTGTAGTTGCCATTCTTGGGTAGGTAGCCCCTGTATTCTTTATTCCAAAAGGCATTACTCTGTAGCAGTAAGTACCCTATTTTGTTATGAAAGTTGTCTTTGCTTTGTTGATAATGGCCATTAGGATCTGATTGTACCCCAGAAAATCCATCCCTGAAGGAGTACATTACATATATGATGGCACTGTCAACCAGTATGTCTATATGAGGTAGTGGGAAATCATCCTTCAGGCTTACCTTATTCAGATCTTTGTAGTCGATGCAGATTCTAATGCTTCCATCTTTCTTCGATGTTGGCACCACATTGCTAACCATTCTGGATAGTCTACTAACTTTAGGAATTTGGCCTTAATCTGTCTCTCGATTTCCTCTTTCACTAGTTGGGTCCATTTTGGTCTGAGTCTTCTCAGTTTTTGTTTTACTAGTTTGCACCCATCTTTAGTAGGAATGAAGTGTTGACCAATGTCTTTGTTAATACCAAGCATATCAGTCGTACGTCTAGGAAAATACCTTTGAATATTTTATAATATTTTTTAATTTCTCTCCTCTTTTCAAGGGTAACATCTTTCAAAATATACATAATGCATGGTTCAGATTCCATGCCAATTTTAAATGATTTAGTGCATATGGAATGAATGTCAAATATGCTAATGTTTTAATCAATGCAATGCACACTACCATCAGGAAAGACATCAAACAAGTAAGCAAAATCAGCTTTCATTGCATTAACTTTAGAGTTCATTATATCATCAGTTTTAAACAAAAAAAGCATGGAAATTAAGAGAGTGAGCTTTCCTTAAATTAGTTGCTTGATAGAGGCTCTTGTCTTTGGATCATCCATTGTTTGTATGCTTCATCAGTTACCATCGTCTCCAATACTAGTAGTAAAATTAGTGGATGATTCTCTTCCTCCATATTGCTTCGAAGTGATCCACAAACCTTTATTGTATCCTACAGCTAGAGAAATCTGCAAGCTTGGAAGGTACGTGTTGTTTCACACCAAACTATCTCTCACTAGTGCTAGATAGTCGTGGTTGCATGACTGAATCCTGAGATTGGTACGCATTTGACATATGTGTAAAGAGTCATATGTTCTAGCTTCCACCATGGACACATCCATCTCACTGATATTTGGTGAATCCTTCATGCATTTGAACCACTGTTGGGGTATGATGTGGGCTGAGTGCCCATGGATGTCCTTAATAGTCTTCCCAGGTGAGTAATGGGTGGTATCTCATCTAGTTCCCTTCAGGTTTATCGACTAAACTTAAGTTTTCTTGTAGCCATATTGGAAGCAACAAAGGGCTCCAATGAAGTTTAGACTTTTCCCATTTTTTAGGTCATCCAACCTTGAATGGTTCTATTAGATCAATAGGAAGAGAGTCATTCCACATTCTATATCTTCAATGACCTAGAGTATCTTATAATTCCTAGCCCATCGTTCTAGATGGTGAAGTATTGCATAAAGAGGTAACATGTAAGAAGAGGTGCCCAAATCATAGTACCAGTCTTCTTAGTAGTCCTAACAGCTTGGAGTTGCATAGGAATCTATTGTTTATGCTCGGTAACTAGTTTGTTAAGCTTTTATGAGCTTAGGTCAAGGAAAGCAACCCTAATTCCTAGGTATTTGATGTCTTGGTTAGTGAAGATCCTTCTTCGATCATAATGGGGATTCGTCCCACTATGGCACTGAATTCCTCATAAAATGGGCTATGGTGTTGAACTGAAACACGTGCTCTTGAAGGTCCTAGAATGACACAACAGCATTCAAGAGTTCACGATCGAGATGCACATGCTAGAATGTCTTAATGCATAACATTTTGTATGGTTGCAGGATTTTCTAGTCAGCCTTATCAAGGTTATAGAGGAAATGTCTAGTGATACTAGTTTGGGCTTGGGGGTTTTCGACTATGACACCATCGTCAAGCAATTTTTGGATCTTGGCTTTCAATTTTCCATTACTTCAGTGAGAAGACTTAGCTTCATGATCACTTATGTTTGAATGTCATATTCCTGTACATTTATTAGGGCTAGCTAAATGAATGATGCATGATGTGTGCCTGCAACAGAAAAGGGTGAGCATGTATGCATGGAGTGGATGCAAAATTCTATGACGAAAAATGATTATTCCTATAAAAAAAAATAGTGGTTAGCACGTGCTATCTACATGTATGTTATGTATGCATGATTAAAGCTAGTTAGTTTTCCTACATAGTGAATAAACCAATCATAAGCAAGTTGTCGCTTCTAATCTTATTTCTCCATAAGGTCATTCAATCTCTTTCCTAGGTGGGTTTTGAACCTATAGTCATTAGGGGACTATGGTTTTGCTCTCGAAACTAGTTTGTTTTGATTTATGTTGGTCAGAACCAAAGGGTAAATTAAGGAATGATACTCAAATATGCTTAAGATAATCATATGATGTTAATATGAGGGTCAATTGTCGGGCTTCAAATGATGTCCAAAGCCCGTATGCATAGGCCCAAGGTCAATCAAAGGGAGTCTGAGTTCTTGCCCCCATATCGATATTCAATATGTTTACCAAGAGTCATGAAAGTATCATTTGATAGTTTACAGTTTATTTTGCCGACATAAAGGTCAACAATCTAGTTGGGTTCCTAACCTATTCATTTGATCTGATAAGGATAAATGGACAACATCTCATAGGTTCCATCATTGAGGGATGTCATTATTTGTTAATTTGCATAGACTATTAAAGCTGAGGTACATGATTCTTATCATTCATCACGCTTCAGGCTCACATGAAGTAGATGAGAATCATGTGGTCCTAAGCATAAATTTTCTATGAAAATTAACATTATGATCAATTGATGATAGACACTAGGAGGGTCATGTCATTTAGGAATATCATGTCAAATGAACAACGTTAGGACAAGGATAGCATGCATAGCTTGGTGGAATCCTAGTGGATGTTGCTACTAGTTTATTTACATGAGCTGAGTTAGGGTGAAAGGCTAAAGGGTTCCTTTAGCAAGAATGCCCCCATATGACTAGGGTTACAGACTCCGATCAGTGAGTCTAGCATTCTTTTAATAACTTGGTCACACCCCTTAAGGACTTGGGTTACAGACTTTGGTTAGATAAGTCCGGTAAATGCATGAGTAAAGACTAAAGGTGATATTACCATATCTTCATCGCCTCGTGACTCGAGTGAAATCATGGTGGCAATGTCATTTAGTATATCGAGGCTTTTAGGGACAAGTGGTGCAAGTGTGATGTGTAGTGCAAATGCAGTGGTGAGGGGCTCTATACAATTAAGTATTGCATAGTAAGAAATAGTTATTTTTTAGTTAATCCCTCTTACTTAGAACTCCCCAGTGGAGTCGCCACTGTGAGCGACCTCTTCTCACAATATGTTGTTATAGGACATTGTGTGGGTCTTTTCGTTTCCAAAGGACATGGCAACTTTATCAAATAGGGATAAATGATTGGTCTCAGGGGGACGAGTCACTTTTGATTTTATGGAGTCATAACCTAATTTTTAGAAAATTGGGAAAAGAAAAGGACAACATCGAGTCACTCAGCGAGTATTGTCCCCAACAGAGATTTCCGGGTTTAGGGGATCGCGTCTACTTTTTTACTATTTCTCATTATACGATATTTGATGTATAGCTAATACAACACCCTAGTTTCAGTAATGATAATTTGTATAGCATTCACATAGTACATTAGATAGTGGAAGATAATAAAGTTGAAAATTTGATTATTACATCACTTTCCTGATCAATTACATATAAAAAGAAAGATTGCAAAAAAGTAAATTTAATTTGGATATGATTAATCTGCAAGATTAACATGACCATTCACACAGATTTCTCAATTTAATGAATAATAAGATGATCATGCATGCTTACAATGATTATTTATGTTATGATGATGTACAACGATAATATAAAGGATGCATAAGGTCATCAGTAGACCAAGAGCACGATGACTCTATTATGAGATATGAGCTTTTCACATTATTGGAATTTATGATGTGATTTAATGATTTCAAAAATAGAGGATGCAGAATAATGACATGAAATGAGAATAATAAAGCATATATTATTCATATAACATGCAAGATTGCCAATCTCATCACATAAGCACAACGGTATTCCCAAATGATGGCAACAATAAAAAAATGTAATGCGATAAAATAAATGTGCTAAAATAATTATGTGGTCCTTAGACTCGATTGAGCTTGTGTTGGTTTTGAAGCTTTAGTTTCAAGAGATTATCAAGTTTTCCTTGTCAAGACGTTCAAAATGACAGTAGGATGATCCTAGATTATATACCTTTGAAGTATGCTTTGACAAATATGAGGCTTGGTTTGGTGGAAAAGGGATCTAATAACCTAAGAGAAAGGTTGTACGAGAGCAAGAACTATCTAAAAAGGGGTTTCTAGTGCCTTCGATCGGACCTATTTTTGAGTATGTGTGTGTTTCCACTTGCTCCCCCCTCTAAAATGGGGTTTGAAGGGATCTATTTATAAGGAAAATTAGGTAGAATAGGGTGGTGGGGGCATGTTCATGTGTGCATATTGAGAATTTTATGTGTGGCCATAACAAGTGAGTGTGGTCGAGCACAGTGTGAGCATGTGGCCGCATGCGCACATGTGCGCTCCACGCTCACTTTGGCCTTCCATGCACACTATTTCAAGGTTGGTTCTTAAATTTTTTAGGCCTTTTGGATGCATTTCCAGAGTCTGTTTTACCAAATTCAACCTTGATTTAAGCACATGACATATAAGGGCATTAACACGCACTTTTGAGCAATACACGTTTATCCTCAAGTTGTGTTGGACTATATTGGGACCACTTCTAAAGGTTTTGGAGCCTTCTAGACATGTTCCTAAAGTCTGTTTTGTCAAAATCAATTTCCATTTTTTCACAAAATTGAGTCCCAGTTTAACGAAATTCACACCAGCCCAACGAGCTTAGTATATTTACATAATACAATAATAAAAATATTATTTTTATAAAAAATTTATTATAAATGACTAATTTATTAATTAAAATTATAACAAACTGTATGAATTTTTAATGGATCATGTTGTGTTAGGTTGACACAACCCAACATGACACATATAATTAAACGGGTTGTAAATGGTTTCATGTGACAACCCGCAACACGATTTGATTAAACTGTGTCATAAGTGAGTTGACTCATTTCTAACATGAACCCATTTAACCTTAACTATTATTAACTAATTTTGTGTATTAGAAAAATTGTGTTCATGTGTCATGACCCATTTTGAGACCCTTACCAAACGGTCACTGAATGTTTGAAAAATAAAGTGGCAGTGGCCACTAGCCATTTTTTGCTGGCTAACCAATGGGCCTTTGGCCCATATATATATTTATTCAAAACCACAAGTTTAAGGTTTAAAAAAATTTGAACTGACCCTAAATCGATCTTCACCCAATTCTAGGCCAATTTAGGGTCTAAACCGACCTATGGCCACCGCTACCTAGGAGTCCCTCATTTAATTTGATTAGCTATTCAGATGTCAACTTTGCTCATAGCTTGCTAGATAGAAAGAGAACTTTTGCAACTTGCCAATTTTTATGAAATTATTTAGTTTTATGGTGTAGCAAAAAGCAAGTCTTAGTTGCCTTGTCCACCATTAAAACTGAATATGTGGCAGCAAGTTGTTGTTGCTCACAAGTATTATAGCAAAAGCAATAATTAATGGAATATGGCATTGTTATTGATCACATTCCAATTAAAATGTGATAATACAAGTGTTATAAACCTCATCAAGAACCTTATTCAACAATCATGAACTAAACATATAGATAGTAGGCATCATTTCTTTCATGATCATATGCAAATGGTGACATTATTCGTGAATTTATTGATATTAATCACTAACTAGCGAATATTTTTACCAAGCCACTTAGTGAAGAAAGAACGAATTTCATGAAGCATAAGCTTAGGATGTTAGATGGTGCTAGCTTGACTTAATTCACTTATGCACTTTGATGCTAAAATTTTCTTTGACAATGGTATTGATTTAAGTGTTTATAGTCATTATGTGTTTTCCAATCCATTGTTACAATTTTTATCTTCTTATAATTTTGCATACTCATACTCATAATTCATTTTTATGCATACTCTTATATGGTTAAAGTGCTATTGATAGTAAATAATTTATTTTAGACTTGCTTCCTTATAAGTTTGACAGTGATTGTTTGTTTATCTTTAACATGTTTATATAGTTAATAGGTACAATTTTTACTTCCATTTCACAATTAATTTTTAATGTGACTATGATAATAATTCCTTGATTTTTTTTTGCTATATATGACATTGTTTATTTATCTCTTCATTTTTTAACATAATTATTTCCCATTTCCAAATTTGTGTATATGCAATTAATTCCATAAGTTGCTTATATGTGCTTTTTATTTAATTTTCTATTTAATAGTTAATTATTGAAATTAATTCAAGTAATTAATTATTTAAAATAGCAAAAATTACTTTGTCTATAAGATTCTACATTTGCATTCTCAATTTTATTTAAACATGGCCTTGGTTTTAATTAAAATTTATTTTCCTTTAAATGATTTATAGTTTTTGTCAATTGAGTCCATAAGGACTCAATTGCAACATTTTTATGGACCCAATAAACAAAATTTAAAATTTCAAGGTTTGGAGCACAAAATGGTCATGAGCCATTACAAAAGCTACAACCCTTATGAGTCATGATTATTCAAGGATTCGTGCCCCTGATGAGTGTAGCTCACGGTAATGAGCAAATCGTGAGGAGCACTTTAATAGACATAAAGTTGCATTTTTTTTTGGAACTCTTACTCTGCTTCAATCCTTCCTCTTCCCAAATGGCTACATGCAAATAAACCTTATTTTTTCCTTCATTCAAGGGTTATTTTATGCCTCCCCTCTCATATAAATAAGCTCTTTCATCCCTTTTTCAATTCATAACCCTAAAGTTTCTCTATTAACTTTCTTCCTTAGTTATCTTCTTCTCCTTTCTTGGCACTTCTATCTCATTATTTTTAGTCAAATGCAGTAGTTCAATCATGTATGACCATGTTTTGACTTTATTATTTATTAATAAAGAGGAATTTTCATTTTTATTATTTTGTTATAATAATTACTTGAATAGTCAATTCTTTCTAAAGTTATCAAGTATGTGACTTGATAGTAAAAGCCTGAGGCCAATAATGAATTCTATTATGATTTATCCCTATTCATTAATTATTATTGAAATAATGATGAATTAGAGCTAGTATGGTATTGACTAATGATTATGTTTTACTAATCAAGCATATGAGATACTAAGTCAACTCATAGGTATTTGTTTAAGAAATGATGTACTAGATTAACCTACTATGAGATTACTACATAAATAATTATCATAAGTAATTCTCATCATAATAATATTGTTTTAGCCCTCTAACCTTAAAATCACCATGGTTTCCTAGATAATTATTTTGTATTTTGACACATTCTAACATTGTCTTTAACAAAATGATGAGATCGATTATTGTTGGATATAGAATGAGATATATAAGGAATGTGAGTGAATGAGAAGGAATTTGTCCCTCATTTAATCTAAGTAAGATATCTACAGGCACTTTAATAAGATAAACTGAAGAAAATACATGGCCATATTGGAATGAATTGATAAAGAGTTGTTACTCTCAATCTACTTATAATCAAGAGATAATGTGGTTGAATTGTATAAGGATGACATAAACTATGCCTTATGTTAAATCAAGATATCATATGACAAAAGGACTATAATATTCTCTATAATTTAGGTTATATCAGATTATCGGCCTTCACATAACTTGGGTGGTCATAATGTTTTGTCAGAGGCCACTTATGACTAGTAGGCTTGAATTGGGACTTCAGGCCTACTACTAACACTATGTAAATCTACAGAGTCATACACTTAGAATAGGCCCAAAACGAACTTGAGTTTACTAGCCCAGTAAAAATTTTATGGTTAATAAATAAATAAATTAAATTAAATAAATAAATATTTATTTATTTATTTAAGATAATTGTTATCTTAAATAAATAGGAAAGTATTTCTATTTTGGAATTTGAATCAAAACAAAAATAAAAAGGTGATATATATACCAAAAACATTTTTATAAGTGAAGAGTTACTAAAATCATTTTGGTAAGAGAAACCCTAATGGCGAAGTGTATAAATACACTCTAGGTTTTACATACTTATCATTTTACCACCAAACTTCATTTTCTCACCTTTTAGAAAATAAAAAAATAAAGTTATTGAGAAGTGAGACTTTCAAGAAAAGAGTGTTAGCACACCCATTCATTGTGGTTAGAGGTTGTTTATGTGGATGATTATGGAGGACATACCTATATTAGAGATGTCTTGATCTGACCAAGAATAATAAAAAGCTCAAGGTAGGGTGTCACTCGAGTGAACCCCTCCTGTCCTTTCAGCAATCTTACCCCTTTTTATGTCTATGGTAAGGTTTTAAAAACCCTAATTAAGTCAGTTAATTGAATTACATGGATCCTATTTTGAGTTTGTGAATGGAAATTTTAATTTTCCATTGCGTTTTGAATCATAAAACCCCAATAATTACAATTTCAACTCCATCTCATCATCTCTATGGCTTTTAAGAAATTAACAATAAAAAAAGGTTCCATTCTCTTCTTCATCAAGGCATGCCACTAACGATAAACCAAAGAAGACACCTCCAATTTCATACTCCTCAAGTCAAATTAGGACTAGGATGGCCCTCTTTGGCAAGAGATTAATCATCCCTTCAAGGTACATGTCACAAATTCACTCTAGAAAAATTAGGTTGCTTTGAGGAAGTGAAACACCTTTTTGAGAGGGTTGGAATGTTTGATTTTGCTTTTCAACCTTACCCTACTTATCCTTTACTAATAATTGAATTTCTCTTAACTTATTGCTATAGGGTTTAATTCATAGATGATTAAAATCCTTTCAATAGCATGAGGTTTCATTTGGGGGGTAGAGAACAATTTTTTATCGCCTAAAGGTTTGACACCATCTTTGGTTTCAAATAAGGGGGCATTACTTCACCTAACACGATTTGGTAAAATGTTGGGGGTTAGTCATACCCAGCTTAATGCTAGTTCTTTTATTGCAAGTCACTCAAAATCATCCTCCCTTTCCTTACTTATCATCCACTAGTAATTAAATTTCTCTCAACTAATTACCTTAGGGTTCAATTCATAGATGGCCTTTCAATAGTATAAGGTTTTGTTCTTAACTTCCATTCAGCACTAAAGGTGTTTATATAGACAAACACTAAAAAATATAGTTATTGGAGGTGCAAATAATATGTCCAACATCTATATTTTGAATTCAATGTTTATAATTTTGAATTATTGAACGTGATGCAGTTAGACAACTATGCATGGATTGAAACTATAATTGGCTACTGAAGATGTTTGATTTTGCCCACACATTCTTCATAAAAGTTATAGATATTTATCTTATATTTCTATATCAATTTTAATCACCTTAATTGGACTTATGTACCTCAATATATGTGTAAAATACTGAGAGCTATGTAATCTAAAATGTAGACTACTGTCAGACAGCTATACACAAGTTAAACTCATGATTTTATATTTAAGAAGTATGAATTTGCCTAAACTTTATTTATAAAAGTTGTAGATATTTTATTGATATTTTCATATCATTTTTAATCATCTAAATTGGACATATGTAGCTCAAGATATGTCCAAAATACTAAGAGCTATACAATCTAAAATGTAGACTACTGTCAAAAAACTATACACAAGTTAAAGCTATGATTTTCAATTGGAGAAATTTGAATTTGCCAACACTTTCTTCATAAAAGTTATAGATATTTAACTTAGCTTTCCATATAATTTTAAATCACCTCAATTTGGCTTTTTAGCTTAAGATATGTCTAAAATACTAAGAGTTTTGCAATGAAAAGGCAGCTGCAAATGTTGATTTTGACTTAATATTTGCATACCCAAATGAACTTAGATTTTAACAAGCAAGCCAATTCATAAAGCTTAAGATGTCTATTTCAAATTCAAAGCTCTAAGGATTTTAAAAGCCTTCTTAAATCTTAGAGGTCAAATAAGTCCAAGATAATCATACTTCATTTTAACTTCTAATGGATTCCTAACTTATACACACTTAAACAAACAAATTAAATGCTCAAAATTAAGTTTGTTAAGATAAAAATTGAGATTGGTTATTGCTAAGGTCAACAATCTCCCCTTTTTTGATTTTGATAAACTTATTTTGAATTTGATAAAAAAAAAATAATACAAAGTAAAGTGTGATAATAATGATACCAAATGAAATAAAATATATTTCATTATTTCTACCCCTATGAATATTGACATGATAAGAAATATAAATTTATACATTATTTTCCTTGACAAAAATAAAAAAAATAAAAACAACATAAAATATAGCAAGAGGGATAAAAGCATAGCATTCTTATGATAAATGTAGTAAATACATAAAATATGATAACATGATCATTTAAATAAATGTTAAGCAATGTGAGGAAATAATTTCAAACATATATGCATATAGTGCCACTAAAATGCATCATAAAAATAGTACATATAATAATAATGTTGATGCTAGACATGCTTAATTATTATATGATCATAGAGAGCTTAGCTAGCTAATCAATCATATAACACTTAACATATAAAAAAATAAACACAAATTGTTCATAACATATTTTCCTCTCTTTGTAGAAAGGCAAAAGGAAAAGAGAGAGATATAAAGGGAAATGAACCTAAAGGGACCAAAATTCCTATAGGAACAAAGTAAAGATACACCAAATCTTTGTAAAAATATTCATGCCTTATCAAAAATAAAAACAATTCCTAAGAAGATAATATTATACACATGTATAGTAGCAATATTCACCAAAATTCCTATAGGAACAAAGCAAAGATATACCAAATCTTTGTAAAAATATTCTTGCCTTATCAAAGATAAAAATAATTCCTAAGAAAATAATATTATACACATGTATAGTAACAAATAACAAACTCAAATATATTTCTCCCTTTTTGTCAAAAGCAAAAAGAAAAGACAGAGATATAAAGGGAAAATGAAAATAAAGATAGATAAAATCTTTATAAAATCTATGTCATACATAAACAAAGTAAGCAAAACAAGGCCTTTGTCATATATGATGTACGACAAAATTAGCCATAATGTTAATATGCATGCAAAAATTTAAATAAATTTTCTTCCCCTATATCAAACAAAAATATAATATGTCACTAACATAAACTCATTTTTTAAAGGAGTTTTAAAATTAAAAAAAATACACATTTAAAAAAAGTAACTAGGTACACATGCAAACTCAAATTATTTCTTCTTCTTTGATAAAATGCAAAAGGAAATTTAAAAAGATAAAGCAAATATAAGCTGACAACGAAAAAAAATTAAGATCAAAATCAAAATATTTATCAATCAAAGTAATCAATAAGCATAACATGATTTCAAATGAAAACATTTCAACCATCAATTAAACATAAAATCAATATAAACTAGAACCATCAATCATGCCAAGTTCATGCTTAATGAAATTTAATCTATCTTCATTGAGAGGTTTGGTGAAGATATCTGCAAGTTGATTATTTGTATCAATAAATTCAAGAGAGATATCACCAATTTGAACATGATCACGCAAGAAATAATGTCTAATGTCTTTATGCTTAGTTCTAGAATGTTGAATGGGATTTTTGCTAAGGTTGATAGCACTTGTATTGTCACATTTGATTGGAATGTGATCAAGTTTTACACCATAGTCCAACAATTATTGCTTTTTCCATAAAAATTGTGAACAACAAAGACTTGCTACAATATATTTAGCTTCAGCAGTGGATAAGGCAACCAAAACTTGTTTCTTGCTAAACCAAGAAACTAAACATTGTCCTAAAACTTGACAAGTTTCGAAAGTGCTTTTTCTATTCAGTAAACTACTGGTAAAGTCTATATCAGAATAACTGATCAAGTCAAAGGATGAACTTCTAGGATACCAAAGTCCTAAATGCATTGTACCATAAAGATATTTGAAAATTCATTTAATAGCATTCAAATGATACTCTCTAGGACTTGATTGAAATATAGCACACAAACAAGTAGCAAACATAATATCAGGTCTACTAGCATCTAAATAAAGAAGAGATCCGATCATAGCTCTAAATCGCTTTTCATCAATCGGTTTGCCACTCTCATCTTTGTTAAGTTTGGTTATGGTGCTCATTAGAGTTTTACTTATCTTAGCTCTATCCATGAGAAACTTCTTAAGAACATCTCTTGCATACTTGGTTTGATTGATGAAAATCCCATTTTTGCATTGCTTAATTTGTAGTCCAAGAAAGATTTGAGTTCATCCATCATACTTATCTCAAATTCTCCTTGCATTAAATTAGAGAATTCCTCACACAAGTAATGGTTGGTAGCATCGAATATAATGTCATCAACATATATTTGAACAATTAATAAATCATGCTTAGATTTCTTTATGAAAAGAGTTGTATCAACTTTTCCTTTAGAGAAACCTTTCTCCAAGAAGAAGTTGCTCAATCTTTCATTCTAAGCTCTAGGAGCTTGTTTCAATCCATATAATGTTTTAGAAAGTTTAAAAACATGATTTGGAAAATTAAAGCTTTCAAAACCTGGAGGTTGTTCAACATACACCTCTTCTTCAATAAAAATATTTAAAAATGCACTTTTAACATCCATTTGATAAAGTTTGAAATCCATGAATGATTCAAATGCAAGTAGCATTCTAATAGCTTTTAACCTTGCAATGGGGGCATAGGTTTCATTATAATTAATGCCATCCTCTTAATTATAAGCTTTAGCTACTAGTTTAGCTTTATTCCTAGTTATGACACCTTATTCATTCATTTTATTTCTAAACACCCATTTGACACCTATAATAGGATAATGTTTTGGTCTAGGAACCAAAGTCCAAACATTGTTTCTCTCAAACTGATTTAACTTTTCTTGCATAGCAAGGACCCAAAATTCATCACACAAAGCATCATCAATATTTTTTAGTTCAATTTGAGAAATGAAGGCCAAATTAACAATAGACTTTAATTGAGATATAGGAGTTATCCCTTTTGTAGTGTCACCTATAATGAGGTCTTGAGGATGAGCTTTCTTGAATTGCCAATCCTTTGGATGTTCATCCTTTAAGGTAGGAGAGACGTTTCCTTATTGTCCTCCTTGCCTGGACCTTCAACATCCAAAGGTTTACTAGCATTTTCTTCTTGATTTTCCATAATCTCATCGTTACCTAAAAGATCATCAACACTACAAATATCCTTTGTAGGATCAAGTGAGTTTGATTCATTAAATACAACATGCATGGACTCTTCAACTACTAAAGTTCTCTTATTAAAAACTCTATATGCTTTACTAGAAATAGAATAACATAAGAAAATTCCTTCATTGACTTTAAAATTAAATTTTCCAAGATTATCCTTAGTGTTTAATATAAAGCACTTATATACAAATACTTTTAGATATGAGATTTTGGATTTTCTATTGTTCCATAGCTCATAAGAAGTTTTATTCAAAATTAGTCTTTTGAAAACTTTGTTTGAAATGTAGCAAGACGTGTTAATGGCTTCTGCCCAAAAGTATTGAGGTAAATTATAGTCATGAAACATTGTTCTAGCCATTTCCATAAGAGTTCTATTTTTCCTTTTAACTACCGCATTTTGTGGAGGAGTTCCAAGAGAAGAGAATGTATGTGAAACACCATTTTCATCACAAAAGGTTTTAAAAAATTCATTTTCAAACTCGGTTCTATAATCACTTCAAATAGAAGAAATACAAAAGCTTTTTTCTTTTTAAACTCTTTTCGTAAACTTTTTAAAAATTTTAAATGCATCATTCTTATGAGCAAGGAAATATACCCAAGTAAATCTAGAGTAATCATCAACCAATACATATGCATAGTGCGTACCACCGAGACTAGCAACTCTAGTTGGGTCCAAACAAATCCATATGTATAAGTTCAAGTGGTTTAGAAGTGGACACTATATTTTTTTAGCTTAAATGAGGACTTGGATTGTTTTACTTTTTGGCAAGCACCACAAGGTTTATTCTTAGTGAATTCAAGCTTAGGTAAACCAATCATAAGTTCGTGTTTACAAAAATCATTTAAAAGCTCAAAATTTGCATGTCCTAACCTTCTATGCCATGTCCATGTTTCATGGAAAATTAACATCAAGCATTTAATATCTTTGTTATCAATCTTATTCAAATCAATAACATAAACATTATCAGCTCTTTTGCCACTAAAAATTACTTTGTCTTCATCAATACTGCTAACAAAGCAATTATTAGGGTAGAAATTGACTTTATTTCCCATATCACATAATTGACTTATACTAAGGAAGTTATGTTTAAGACCATCAACAAGCAACACATAGTGTATAGCTAAAGATTAAGGATTACCAATTTCTCCAATGCCAATAATCATTCATTTTGCATTGTCCTTAAAAGTAACATGTCCTTAGCATCAAGCTTGTTAAATTGCTCCTTATCTCCCGTCATATGTCTTAAGCATCCACTATCAAAATACCTTTTTTTTATCCTGTGGACTTCAAGCACACCTACAGAAGATAATTTAAGCATTCTTCTAAACCCAAACCTTTTTTGGTCTAAGTTGGTTAGTTTTAAGATAGTCCATAGGAAGCAAGTTCATGTGTAGTTTTCTATAGAAGTACACATTATTAGTATGTCCCTTAATCATGCAATATGAGCATTCAACATTTGTAAACTTATTTCTCCTAGGAGGATATGCATTCTTAATGTGTGAAGCATGTCTTTGTTGATTTTGTGGTGTATGTCTCCTAAAGTTCTTTTGAGTCATAGTGTGAGACATGCATTAGTGTGTATTTTGATAGGTTTGTGCAATATGTCTAGGTGCATAATTTTGTGCAACATGCTTACGAGTATTGTGTCTAGTGTACATATAAGTATGCTTAGGTTGAGATGCTCTAGTTTGAGCCTTACCTTTTTGTGTTAATGAAGGATGAATCTTTTGAGACTTTCCCTTACTATTTAACATATTAGATCTTTTAGCTTTGAAAGCTTTAGTCTCATTTGATTTGGAGGTTGAATAAGTGGAATTAAATGAAGCTTTTACAAAATTAATATGTGATGAAGATGATGAAGACATTCCACTCTTATATCCAATTCCATGAGTATCTCCATGAAATTTTTGAGAGTCAAGAAGACTATCTAAAGTTTCTTTTCCTCTCTTAAATTTAGCAATAGAATTCTTTAATTTTAAGACCTCCTTAGAAAGCTTATGATTTTCATCATTTGCTTTCTTAAGTTGATCTTCCAAAGAATTAGAAGTTTTTACATCACTAACAAGTTTAGTAAAATTAATTTTAAATTTTCTAATTCTCTAATAAGCTACCTAACTCATGCTTATAATGGTTCTTCTTAGATAATAAACTTTTGCATTTAATAAATAATTTTCTCACAATAGAGCTCTTATCATCATCATCATTATCACAATAATTATCACAATCATCAAAGGAAGAATAAGAAGTAGGTGGCACCTCATTTTTGTTTTCAAGGGCCATAAAGAAAAGATTGGCTACTTCTTGTTGTTCCTCTTCCTCTTCAGATTTGGAGGAATCATCCCAAGTAGCTTTGAATTCCTTTTTCTTATCTTTTGCTCCCTTATTCTTGAATTTGAGTTTGGGACACTCACTTCTAATATTTCCCAGTTTCTTGCATTCATAGCAAGTAACCTCATTAGTTTTCTTCTTCCCATCTCCTTTGAACTTCTTATTAAAGTCCCTTGTTCTTGAGAAGTTATTCTTTCTCAAAGAGTTCTTGAAGTTCCTATTGAGCATGGCAATGTCACCACATTCATTACTAGAATCTTTGATGCTTTCCTCTTCACTATCTTCTTAAAGAGCTTTTAAAGAAATGCTCTTTTTCTTTTCTTCTTTCTCTTTTTGTTCTTCACCTCTGTTAACCTTAGCAATAATCAATGTTAATTTTGATTTTAACAAGCTTAATTATGAGGATTTAATTTGTTTATTTAAGTGTGTATAAGTTAAGACTCCATAACTCTTAGTATTTTAGACATATCTTAAGCTACAAAAGCCCAATTGAGATGATTGAAAATGATATAGAAAGATAAGTCAAATATCTATAACTTTAATGAAGAAAGTTTTAGAAAATTCAAACATCTTCTATATAAAATCATGGGTTCAACTTATTCTTAGCTATATGATAATAGTCTACATTTTAGATTGCACGACTCTTAGTATTTTGGACATATCTTGAGCTAAATAAGCTCAATTGAGATTATTCAAAATGATATGGAAAGATAAGTAAAATATCTATAACTTTTATGAAGAAAGTTTGAGCAAATTCAAACGTCTTCAATATACAAAAGCCTAATTGAGATGATTTAAAATGATATAGAAAGAAAACTCAAATATCTATAACTTTGATGAAGAAAGTTTTGGCAAATTCAAACATCTTCCATATAAAATCATGGGTTCAACTTGTTCATAGCTGTTTGATAATAGTTTGTATTTTAAATTGAACAACTCTTAGTATTTTAAACATATCTTGAGCTAAAGAAGCTCAATTAAGATTATTCAAAATGATATGGAAGGATAAGTAAAATATCTAAAACTTTTAAGAAGAAAGTTTGAGCAAATTCAAACATCTTCAATATAAAATCAAGGGTTTAACTTGTGCATAGCTATCTGACAGTAGTATGCATTTTAGATTGCATAACTCTTAGTATTTTGGACATATCTTGAGCTATAGAAGCCCAATTGAGGTGATTCAAAATGATATAGAAATCTAAGTCAAATATCTATAACTTTTATAAAGAAAGTGTGGGCAAAATTGAACGTTTTTAATATTCAATTATGGTTTCAATCCATCCTTAGTTGTCTGATAGCATCACATTCAATAATTCAAAATTATAAACATTGAATTCAAAATATAGATATTGGACACATTATTTGCACCTTCAACAACTATATTTTTTACTGTTTGTCTATATAAACACCTCAAGAGGTGAATGGAATTTAAGAAACTTGTTTATCATTCATTCTTTCTTAAGCTTTCAATTGAGCTCTCAAATTCTCTTAAACAATTCTTTGTTTGTATAACTCTTGTGAGAGTTGGTTGTGTGTTAGAAATAGAATTTCTCTTTATCTTAAATCTTGGGATAGATTAGAAAGGAAGTGAGATTTATTTTTAAAGGAATTGGTTTAAGTATTGTCAATTAAAACACTTGGGATTTGGTTCTTTAAGTGAGCCTTGAAAACTCAAGTTGTAAGGTTGTAAGTGTGATCCATAAAACTCTTGTGTAATGTCAGTCTTGTGAATAAGATTGTGGGTAATTGAAAATCCTAACTTGGGATAAGTTAAGTGGAGACGTAGGATTATTGTTGAATCCAAACTCCTTAAATGTTTATATTCTTCATTCTTCCTTCTCAACTTCCATTCAATTCTTGTAAAGAATTCTTTTAATTTCTCATTTTTATTTAATAGTCCTATTCACCCCCCCTCTAGGACTTTTTTTCAATTGGTATCAGAGCTTGAATTCTAGGTACTTCATTAATAGAATACAAGATCATGGGGAGTGAATCACAAAACATTTATTCTCTTAGACCATTCTTTGATGGTAGTGACTATCCACATTGGAAATTCAAAATGGAATTATATCTTGATTATGATTCCATCAAACTTTGGGACATTGTCCTAAGAGGGTGGGAACCACCTATAATTATCATTGATGGTGTGGTAACTACTTTTGCAAGAAGCTAATGGAGTATTGATCAAAAGGAAGAAAATCACAAAAATAAAAAAACTATGATTACTCTAGTCTCTTCAATGACAAGAGAAAAAGGAGACAAGCTTCAACATTATATGTCAGCCAAAGAAATATGGGAGATCTTAAAAAACCACTACGAAGGAAACATTCAAGTAAGATGTAAGAAGGTTCAACTTCATATGTATGAATATGAACTCTTCAAAATGAAGCCTCATGAATTAATAATTGAGATGACAAACCATCTCAATGCTCTCCTCATAACCCTCAAGAAACTTAGAAAACATTTCTCTAAGGAAGAGATAAACAATAAGATTCTAAAAATCCTACCTAAGCAGGATTGGGAATCTCATATTACTTTAATTAAGGAAGCTCAAGACCTCTCTAGTCTATCAACCGATGTGCTCATCGGTAAGCTCTTAACACATAAGCTCACTATCAAGCAAAGAGGTGAAGAACAAGAAGAGAAAAAAAAAGAAAAAAGAGCATTGCTTTAAAAGCTCTTTAAGAAGATAGTGAAGAGGCAAGCATTAAATATTGTAGTTATGAAGATGGTAACATTGCCATGCTCACTAGGAACTTCAAGAAGTTTTTAAGAAAGAAAAACTTCTCAAGAACAAGGGACTTCAACAAGAAGTTTGAAGGAGATGGGAAGAAGAAAACTAAGGAGGTTACTTACTATGAATGCAAGAAATCGAGACTTATTAGAAGTGATTGTCCCAAACTCAAATTCAATAGCAATAGAGTAAAAGATAAGAAGAAGGCATTCAAAGCTACTTGGGATGATTTCTCTGAATTCGAAGAGGAAGAGGAACAATAAGAAGTGGCCAATCTTTGCTTTATGGCCCTTGAAAACAAAAATGAAATGTGCTTGAAATCCACAAGAATAAAAAGCAAGTGGTATCTCGATAGTGGATGTTCAAGGTACATGACGGGAGACAAAGAGCAATTCAACAAACTTAATGCTAAGGATGGAGGACACATTACTTTTAAAGATAATGAAAAAGGAAAAATTATTGGCATTGGAGAAATAGGTAATCCTTAATCCTTATCTATACATCATATGTTATTTGTTGATGGTCTTAAACATATTTTGTTTAGTATAAGTCAATTATGTGATATAGGAAATAAAGTAACTTTCTATCCTAAAAATTACATTATTAGTAGTCTTGATGAAAACAAAATTATTTTTAGTGGTGAAAGAGTAGACAATGTTTATGTCATTGATTTGAACAAAATTGATAACAAATACATAAAATGCTTAGTGTCTATCTCCCATGACACATGGACATGGCATAGAAGGTTAGGACAAGCAAATTTTGAGCTTTTAAATGATCTTTGTAAACATGAACTTGTGATTGGTTTACCTAAGCTTGAATTCACTAAGGATAAACCTTGTGATGACTACCAAAAGGGAAAATAATCCAAGTTCTCATTTAAGCTAAAAAATGTAGTGTCCACCTTTAGGCCACTTGAACTTATACATATGGATTTATTTGAACTAACTAGAGTTGCTAGTCTCAGTGGAATGCACTATGCATATGTATTGGTTGATGATTACTCTAGATTTATATGGGTATGTTTCCTTACTTATAAGAATGATGCATTTAAAGCTTTTGAAAAGTTTGCAAAAATAGTTCAAAAAGAAAAAGGCTTTTATATCTATTCTATTAAAAGTGATCATGGAACTCAATTTAAAAATGAATTTTTCAAAACACTATTGTAATAAAAATGGTATTTCTCATACATTTTCATCTCCTAGAACTCCTCAATAAAATAGGGTAGTTGACAAGAAAATTAGAACTCTTATGGAAATGGCTAGAACAATGCTTTATGAGTATAATTTGCCTCTATAGTTTTAGGCGAAAGCCATTAACACATCTTGTTATATTTCAAACTGAGTTTTCAAAAGACCAATTTTAAATAAAACATCTTATGAGCTATGGAACTAGAAAACCTAAAATCTCATATATAAGAGTATTTGGATGCAAGTGTTTTATCTTGAACACCAAGGATAATCTTAGGAAATTTAATTCTAAAGCTGATGAAGGAATTTTCTTAGGCTATTCTACTTCTAGTAAAGCATATGGAGTCTTTAATAAAAGAACTCTAGTAGTTGAAGAGCCAATGCATGTGGTATTTAATGAATCAAACTCATTTGATTCTAGAAAGGATGTTTGTAGTGTTGATGATCTTATAGGTGATAATGAGATTGTGGAAACATAAGAATAAAATGCTAGTAAACCTTTGGAACTTGAAGATCCAAGCAAAGAGGACAACGAGGAGACATCTCAACCTACCTTGAAGGATGAACTTCCAAAGGATTGACAATTCAAAAAAGCCCATCCTCAAGGCCTTATTATAGGTGACACTACAAAAAGGGTAACTACTAGATTTCAATTAAAGTCTATTATTAATTTAGCCTTCATTTCTCAAATTGAACCGAAACATATTAATTATGCTTTATGTGATGAATTTTTGGTCCTTGTCGTGCAAGAAGAGTTAAATCAATTTGAGAGAAATAGGGTTTGAACCTTGGTTCCTAAACCTAAATATCATCCTATTATAAGCACCAAATGGGTGTTTATAAATAAGATGAATGAATAAGATGTCATAACTAGGAGCAAAGCTAGACTAGTAGCTAAAGGTTATAATCAATAGGAAGGCATTGATTATGATGAAAACTTTGCCCCTGTTGCAAGGTTAGAAGCTATTAGGATGCTACTTGCATTTGCATCATTCATGGATTTCAAACTTTATTAAATGGATGTTAAAAGTGTATTTTTAAATGGTTTTATTAAATAAGAGGTTTATATTGAACAACCTCCAGGTTTTGAAAGCTTTGATTTTCCAAATCATGTATTCAAACTTTCCAAAGCATTATATGGATTGAAATAAGCTCCTAGAGCTTAGTATGAAAGATTGAGCAACTTCTTATTAGAGAAAGGTTTCTCTAAAGGAAAAGTTAATACAACTCTTGTCATAAAGAAATCTAAGCATGATTTATTAATTGTTCTAATATATGTTGATGACATTATATTCGGTACTACTAACCATTACTTATATGAGGAATTCTCTAATTTAATGTAAGGAGAATTTGAGATGAGTATGATGGGTGAACTCAAATTCTTTCTTATACTACAAATCAAGCAATGCAAAAATGGGATTTTCATTAATCAAACCAAGTATGCAAGAGGTGTTCTTATGGATGGATGGAGCTAAGATAAGTAAAACTCTAATCAACACCACAACCAAACTTAACAAAGATGAGAATGGCAAACCGATTGATGAAAAGCGATTTAGAGCTATGATCGATCCTTTCTTTATTTAACTGCTAGTAGACCTGATATTATGTTTGCTACTTACTTGTGTGCTAGATTTCAATCTAGTCCTAGAGAGTCTCATTTGAATGCTATCAAAAGAATTTTCAAATATCTTTGTAGTGCAATGCATTTAGGACTTTGGTATCCTAAGAGTTCATCCTTTGACTTGATTAGTTAATCTATTACGGACTTTGCTGGTAGTTTACTAGATAGAAAAAGCACTTTCAACTTGTCAATTTTTAGGACAATGTTTAGTTTCTTGGTTTAGTAAGAAACAAGTTTCAATTGCCTTGTCCACTACTGAAGCTGAATATATTACAGTAAGTCTCTATTATTCACAAGTTTTATGGCAAAAACAACAATTGTTAGACTACGGTGTAAAATTTCATCACATTCTAATCAAATGTGACAACACAAGTGCTATCAACCTTAGCAAAAATCTCATTCAACATTCTAGAACTAAGCATATAAACATTAGACATTATTTCCCATGTTGTGCTTATTGATTACTTTGATTGATAAATATTTTGATTTTGATCTTAAATTTTGTTTAGTCATCAGCTTATATTTAGTTTATCTTTTTAAATTTCCTTTTGCATTTTGTCAAATGATGAGAGATAATTTGAATTTACATGTGTACCTAATTAATTTTTTTAACATGTGTATTTTTTAAAAAATGAGTTTATGTTAGTGACATATTATATTTTTGTTTAATATAGGGGGAGAAATTTTTTTAAAATTTTTGCATGCATATTAACATTGTAAGTATGGCTAATTTTTTCATACATCATATATGATAAAAGGCCTTGTTTTGCTTACTTTGTTTATGTATGACATAGATTTTATAAAGATTTTATGTATCTTTGTTTTCATATCTCTCTCTTTTCTTTTTGCTTTTGACAAAGGAGGAGAAATATATTTGAGTTTGTTATTTGTTACTATACATGTGTATAATATTATCTACTTAGGAATTATTTTTATCTTTGATAAGGTATGAATATTTTTACAAAGATTTGGTGTATCTTTGTTTTGTTTCTATAGGAACTTTGGTGAATATTGTTACTACACATGTGTATAATATTATCTTCTTAGGAATTTTTTTTATCTTTGATAAGGCATGAATATTTTTACAAATATTTGGTGTATATTTGCTTTATTCCTATAGGAATTTTGGTCCCTTTAGGTTCATTTCCCCTTATATTTCTCTCTTTTCCTTTTTCTTTTGTACAAAGAGAGGAAAATATGTTATGAATAATTTATGTTTATCTTTCTATATGTTAAGTGCTACATGATTGATTAGCTAGCTAAACTCTATATGATCATATGATAATTAAATATGTCTAACATCAACATTATTATTATATGTACTATTTATTTTATGCATTTTAGTGGCACTATATGCATATTTGTTTAAAATTATTTCCTCACATTGCCTAACATTTATTTAAATGATCATGTTATCATATTATATGTTTTTAATACATTTGTCATAAGAATGCTATGTTTTTATCCCGATTGCTATATTTTATGTTATTTTCATTTTTTTCAAGAATAATAATCTATAAATTTATATTTCTTACCATGTCCATATTTTTAGGGGGAGAAATAAAGAAATATATTTTATTTCATTTGGTATCATTATTATCACAAATATTATCACACACTTTACTTTGTATTATTTTTTGTCAAACTCAAAATAAGTTTGTCAATATCAAAAAGGGGGAGATTGTTGACCTTAGCAATAATCAATATTAATTTTGATATTAACAAGCTTAATTTTGAGCATTTAATTTTTTATTTTTTTTTGTTTAACTATGTATAAGTTAGGACTCCATTGGAAGTTAAAATAAAGTATGATTATCTAAGGCTGATTCGACCTTTGAGATTCAAGGAGGCTTTTGACATCCTTAGAGCTTTATAATGAGAACATTATCTTCTTCATATTTAAAGTAGAAATCTTGATATTTTTGAATTAGTCTTGCTTGTAAAAATCCTAGTTCATTTGGGTATGCAAATGTTAAGTCAAAATCAACATATGCAACTACCATTTTAGATTACACAACTCTTAGTATTTTAGACATATATTGAGCTAAAAAAGCCCAATTAATGTGATTCAAAATGATATGAAAAGATATGGAAAATATCTACAACTTTGAAGAAGAAATTTTAGGCAAATTCAAATGCCTTAAATATAAAATCACGGGTTCAACTTGTGCATAATTGTCTGACGGTAGTCTATATTTTAAATTGCACACATCTTAGTATTGGACATATCTTGAGCTATAAAAGTTCAATTGAGGTGGTTCAAAATGATATGGAAACATAAGTTAAATATCTATAATTTTATGAATAAATTTTGAGAAAATTAAAGCTTTTTCAATATAAAATCACATGTTCAACTTATGCATAGTTGTCTGATGGTAGTCTGCATTTTAGATTGCATAGCTCTTATTATTTTGGATATATCTTGAGCTAAAGAATCCCAATTGAGGTAATTCAAATGATATGGAAATATAAGTCAAATATCTATAACTGTTATGAAGAAAGTGTGGGAAAAATAGAATATCTTCAGTAGCCAATTATGGTTTCAATCCATGTATAGTTGTCTAACAACATCACCTTAAATAATTCAAAATTATAAACACTGAATTCAAAATATAGATTTGGACACATTATTTGCACCTCCAACAGCTATATTTTTTAGTTTTTTTCTATATAAACACTTTAAGAGCTTAATGGAAGTTAAGAAACTTGTTTATCATTCATTCTTTTTTAACCTTTCAATTGAGCTCTCAAATTCTTTTAAACAATTCTTTGTTTGTATAACTCTTGTGAGAGTTGGTTGTGTGTTAGAAATAGAATTTCTCTTCATATTAAATCTTAGGATAGATTAGAGGGGAAGTGAGATTTATTTCTATAGGCATTGGTTTAAGTGTTGTCTATTAAAACACTTAGGATTTGGTTTTTTGAGTGAGCCTTGAAAACTTAAGTTGTAAGGTGGTAAGAGTAAGCCATAAAAATCTTGTGCAATATCAATCTTGTGAATAAGATTATGGGTGATTGAAAATCCTAACTTAGGGATAAGTTAGGTGGAGACGTAGGATTATTGTTTAATCCAAACTCCTTAAATTTTTGTGTTCTTCATTCTTCCTTCTCAACTTCCATTCAGTTCTTATAAAGAATTCTTTTAATTTCTCATTTTTATTTGATAGTCTTATTCACCCCCACCCCTCTCGAACTCTTTTCAACCTCTTTACTTAATAGTGAGCTCATGTATTAAGAGCTTACCAATAAGTACATCGGTTGATAGAGTGGAGAGGTCTTGAGCTTCCTTAATTAAAGTAACATGAGATTCCCAATCCTTTTTAGGTAGGATTCTTAGAATCTTGTTGTTTACTTCTTCCTTAGAGAAATGTTTGCCAAGTTTCTTAAGGGTTATGAGGAGAGCATTGAGACAGTTTGTCATCTCAATGATTGATTCATGAGGCTTCATTTTAAAGGGTTCATATTCATACATATGAAGTTGAAGTTTCTTGCTTCTTACTTGAATGTTACCTTCATAGCAGTTCTTTGGCTGACATTCAATGTTGAAGCTTACCTTATTTTTCTTTTGTCATTGAAGAGACTAGAGCAATCATAGCTTTTTTTTCTGATTTTCTTCCTTTTGATCAATACTCTATTGTCTTCTTGTAAGAGTAGTTACCACACCATCAATGATAGTTGTAGGTGGTTACCACCCTCTTAGGACAATGTCCCAAAGTTTGATGGAATCACAATTAAGATATAATTCCATTTTGAATTTTCAATATGGATAGTCACTACCATCAAAGAATGGTCTAAGAGAAGAGATGTTTTGTGATTCACTCCCCATGATCTTATATTCTAGTAATAAAGTTCCTAGAATTCAAGCTTTGATACCAATTGAAAAGAGTCCTAGTGGGTGTAAATAAAACTATCAAATAAAAATGAGAAATTAAAAAAATTCTTTGCAATAATTGAATGGAAGTTGAGAAGGAAGAATGAAGAACACAAAAATTTAAGGAGTTTAGATTCAATAACAATCCTATGTCTCCACCTAACTTATCCCCAAGTTAGCATTTTTAATCACCCATAATCTTATTCATGAGATTGAGATTACACAAGATTTTTATAACTCACTCTTACAACCTTACAACTTGAGTTTTCAAGGCTCATTAAAAAAAACCAAATCCCAAGTGTTTTAATGAACAACATTTAAACCAATTCCTTTAGAGATAAATCTCACTTCCCTTCTAATCTATTCTAAGATTTAAGATGAAGAGAAATTTTATTTCTAACACACAACTAACTCTCACAAGAGTTATACAAACAAAGATTTGTTTAAGAGAATTTGAGAGCTTAATTGAAAGCTTAAGAAAGAATGAATGATAATAAGTTCCTTAACTTCCATTTAGCTCTAGAGGTGTTTATATAGAAAAAAACTAAAAAATATAGCTATTGGAGGTGCAAATAATGTGTCCAACATCTATATTTTGAATTAATGTTTATAATTTTGAATTATTAAAGGTGATGCCTGTCAAACAACTATGCATGGATTGAAACCATAATTTGCTACTAAAGACATTTGATTTTTCCCATACTTTTTTAATAAAAGTTTGTAGATATTTAACTTAGGTTTCCATGTCATTTTGAATCAACTTAATATATTTCCAAAATACTAAGAGCTATATAATCTAAAATTTAGACTATTGTCAGACAACTATACACAAGTTGAACCCGTGATTTTATATTGAAGGCTTTTGAATTTACCCAAACTTTCTTCATTAAAGGTGTATATATTTGACTTATTTTTCTATGTCATTTTTATTCATCTCAATTGGACATTTTTATCTCAAGATATGTTTAAAATACTAAGAGTTGTACAATCTAAAATGTAGACTACTGTCAGATAGCTATACACAAGTTGAAGCTGTAATTTTCTATTAGAGAAGTTTGAATTTTCCTATACTTTCTTCACAAAAGTTCTAGATATTTGGCTTAGCTTTCCATATCATTTTGAATCACCTCAATTAGGCTTCTATAGCTCAATAAATGTTTAAAATACTAAGAGCTATGCAATATAAATGGGTAGCTGCATACATTGATTTTGACTTAATATTTGCATATCGAAATGAACTTGGATTTTGACAAGCAAGCCCAATTTAGAAAGCTTAAGATGTCTATTTAAAATTTGAATAGGATAAATTTCTCATTATAAAGCTCTAAGGATGTCAAAAGCCTTCTTGAATCTCATAGGTCGAATTAGCCTAAGATAATCATACTTCATTTAACTTCCAATGGAATCCTAACTTATACACACTTAAACAAACAAATTAAATGCTCAAAATTAAGTTTGTTAAGATCAAAATTAGGATTGATTATTGATAAGGTCAACATTGTGGGTGTTAAGAAATGTTAACTTAAGAATAAGTTAGGTGGAGACGTAGATTTAATTTGTGAATCAAACTCCTTAAATTCTTGAGTTCTTGATCTCTCTTCTTAATTTACTCATAAACCCTCTTTTAGCTATTAATTAAACTTTAATTTTCTTTAATTTTTTATTAACCTTATTTATTCCCTTCTAAGGGGGCCCTTTTCACTAATTTTTCAGGTGCTTATTAATGATGGGTCTATAATGAATGTAATTTCTTCCAAAATATTAACTATGTTCGAAAGGACCAAGGAGGATCTTATCCCTACATATGTCACTATGTCTACTTTTACTGGGGAGGTAACTAGGTCCTTAGTGTGCTACCAATGAAGATCACTATAGAAAGTAAGACATTTTTTACTGCATTCTTTATTGTGAATTTCTCTACTAATTATAATGTTTTATTAAAAAGGAACTGGATAGATGCCAATTTGTGTGTCCTTTCCTCCCTTTACCAATTTCTTTGTTTTGGAAAGGTAATAATGTAGAGGTTGTTTATGCTAATCCACATCCTTTTAGTACTCATTCAGATGCAATTGAAGCTAGATACTATAATGTAGAATTTTGAACTATTTGGTTTTTAGGAAGGAAGAAAAATGGAGAACTAAGGTGAATTAAGGATATCCAAAAATAGGTTAAGGGTAAATTACATTTTGCCCTTTATATTTTTTCATATTACACTACTTCATCCCTAACATTTGAAAAAATACTTATTCATCCTTGACATTTGCTTTTTTTGTATACTATTTCATCCCTACAAAGGGACTAATTAGTGCTAAAAAAGGAAAATATGAGGGATGAATAAGTATTTTTTAAATATAAGGGATGAAGTAGTCTAATACGACAAAACATAGGGGGAAAAATGTAATTTATCCATAGGTTAAAGCTCTTATTAATCCAACGACTATCATGCCTTATATGCTAATGACACATGAGCCCTTATTGAGCTCTTAAATGACTAAGTACAACCCAGGAATAATAGGCGGTAACTATAGCCACCATTTTAAGAGCTTAGGTGTAGCAACTTTATAATATATTTGAGATGGAGAACTTGGAAGTAAATGGTGCACTAGTCATTTTTGAAAAGATCTTGAAAAATTAGAAGACCAAAAAGAGATACAAATGAAAGATTTAAAGGAAGCTCTACCAAAATTTAAAATATAGTGCCAAAAGTAATAGATCCATTAGAGGAAGTCAATTTGGGTACTTTAAAGGAACCAAGAACAACTTATATTAGTTTTTTATTATAAGATGATCTAAAGAGACAGATGATAAAGGTTCTCAGAGAATTTAGAGATTACTTTGCATGGAGCTATAAAGAAATGCCTAGTCTAAAAAGCACCTTGGTAGAGCATCGACCACCAATTAAGCTAGAATTCAAACCTCATCGATAATCATCCATAAGGATGTCAAAGGAAGTGGAACTCAAGGTTAAAGAGGAAATCGAGAAGCTACTTAAGGCCAAATTTATAAGGCTTGCAAGATATGCCTTGTGGCTGGCAAATATTGTCCCTGTCGTTAAAAAGAATGGGAAACTGCACGTTTGTATTGATTTTTAAGGATTTTAATAATACTACCATGAAGGATGTATATATGATGCCAATAGTGGAAAATGTTGATAGATGCCACTGTAGGGAAATGAGTTATTATCACCAGTTAATGGTTTCTTTACTAATAACTAGATCATGATAGCCAAGGAAGATGTGCACATAATGGCTTTTAAATGCTAAGGAGTTTATAGGAATTTTTGAATGGCTTGTGATGCTGTTTGGCATTAAAAATATAGGAGCCACCTATCAAAGAGCCATGGATGCAATATTCCATGATATGATAGGGCGTTATATGGAGGTTTATATTGTTATAAATTAAGTGGAGCACTTATAAGAAACCTTTTAGAGAATAAGAGCTCACTGTTTAAAAACTTAACCCTCTTAAGTGTGCTTTTAGTGTACAAGTAGTGAACTGTTTAGGTTTTCTAGTCCATAGGAGAGGTGTAGAGATTGACAAAAATAAAGCTAAAAAAGTGATGAAGGCAAAACTAGTTGAACAAAAAAAATGAGCTTCAAAGATTCCTTGGGTAAATGAACTATCTAAGGTAATTTATTTCAAATCTAGTAGGAAAGATAAGAGAGTTCTATGAACTATTAAAGTTAAAAGATGAGGAGTTCTAACGGTAAAAGAATCATCAAAAGGCATTTGATAGAATCAAAGAGTACATTTCAAAGCTTTTTATATTAATGTCTCCTAGAATAGTTTATCATCTTAAACTTTATATCTTGACCACTTATGAATTTATAGGGTGTTTGATAACATAAAATAATTTAAGAGGACATGAGTAGGCCATATATTATTTGAGTAGTGCCTTGTCTCCAGTTGAAATCAAATATTTTCTAACAGAGAAATTGTGCCTAGCTTTGTATTTTGCATGTTCTAATTTAAGACATTATATGATTCAGGAAAGGTTCTATGTAGTGTCATAAGTATAACTTAATTAAGTTCATGTTGAACAGATTAATTATCTCTAGGAGAATTATAAAATGCCTTTAGCTCTTGTAGAGTTTACACTAATATACTTCGCTAAAATTTATGAAAGGACAAGCATTAGTAGATTTCTTAGTAGATCATCCATCCTTAGAAGTTAGGAAGGAAGAGAATTTGCATCTTTATATCTATGGTGTATAGACTCAAAACTGGATATTGAAGTTTGATGGGTCCAATACAAAGAAATTAGCTTGGGTAGGATTGTAATCATTTCTCCATTTGGGGTAAAAACTACTCTATCATTTAATTTAGATTTTAACTACACTAACAATTAAGCAAAGTATGAAGCTTTTATGATTGGTTGGGAGATTCTTTAAGAATTGAGGGTAAGAAATGTGTTAATCATGGGAGATTCCTAATTGGTTTTGAAGCAACTATTTGGAGAAATTCAAGTGCACCAATGTCTCTTTAACTCCTTACTACACTATTGTAATTTAATTGCTTAAAGAATTTAAAAGAGTTTCATTCCTACACGTGCTTAGAGAAGATAATTAGGAGGCTAATGATTTGTTCAAATCGCTTCAAGCTTGAAATTATTTGATGAGTTCACTCATAAATTGATCCTAGTATAAAAGAGACATCACCATTCTATTATGGAAAAAGGAATTCTTACTGACACTTTCTCTATGGATGTTGATCTTGTAGGGGATTAAAGAACAATGATGGAAAGATACTTGAGTTCCCTAGGAAAAAAGAGTTACTTATTCCTTTAAGGTGAAGGCTTTTAACTATGTGTTATTGGAAGGAGACCTTTACAAGAAGGGATATAATGGTTTGCTACTCAAATATATGGAATTTCCAGATGCTATAGAGGTCATAAAGCAGGTTCATAAAGGATTTTGTGGTGCTTATCAGTCTAGAGTCAACATGAGATGGTTAATAAGGAAACATGACCATTATTGGCCACCAATCCTCAAAAACTATATTTAGTACTCTAAAGGGTACCAATAGTGTCAAAGGCATGTAAATATACAAAGGGTTCCTATGAATGATCTTTATTCTATAGTTAGACCATGGCCTTTCCAAAGGTGAGCAATGGACTTGATGGGTAAAATTTACCCTTCTTCTTTTAAAGGGCAATGTTTTATTCTACGTTGGTAGAAGAAGTCCCCTTGAGTAAAGCAAAATAGAAAGATATTATCCAGTTCATTAAAGAACACTTGGTTTAACATATTTGACATTGCTATTCTATTACAATAGATTAAGGTATAATGTTTACAAGTGATGAAATACAAGAGTTCACAATTGATTATTGAATCAAACTAGTTCACTCCTCACCATACTATTTCAAGTTAATGGCTAGGATGAGGCATTTAATAAAGTACTAATTGGGATTTGGGAGAAGATGATGGAAGAAAACCTTAAAGATTGGCATTGTTTGCTTTTAAAGGCCCTTTGGGCTTATAAAACTTTAAAAAAGAATGCTACTAAGGTGAGTCCTTATTCTTTATTACATGGGTATGATGATGTTCTCTTAATGGAAGTGGTAGTTCCCTTACTAAGAGTAGCAAATAAAAATGGTCTAACGCTTAAGGAATATAATAAGGCAATGATCATGGAGCTAGAGAATGTAGATGAGGAGAGAATGCATGCTCTTAATAATTTGATTACTCAAAAGAAGAAAATCTTTAAGATCTACATTAAAAAAAAAGTAAAAAAGAAGAGCTTTTAGGAAGAAGATCTAATTTGGAAGATAATTCTGCATGTAGGTGTTAAAGATAGGGAAAATGAAAGGTGGTCTCCAAATTGGGAGGGACCTTTTAAGATTCATAGTGTTTGAAAGGGTAATGCCTATTGGTTATCAAGTTTAATGGAAAGCCCCATAAAAGAAGCATCAATGGATGTTACCTAAAGAAATACTTTCCCATTATATGGGAAATGATGGAAAAAAGAACATTTGAATGTAAGGCCATTATCACGACCATATACATAAGCACATTCAGCCTCAAAGATTCATGCATAATTGCCTTTGTGAAATTCATACTCATTCTATAACATTTGTGTCTAGAAAAAACCACCAACCATCATAACCATACTAAACTTGCATATGTTGGTAAGCGAAATAAATTTTCAAGAATTAAATATTTTTATTGCATAAAATTTGGACACATTAAAAAGATGTGTTACTATAGACAACTTCACCTTAACCTTTTACTTAAAGATTATTTTACGTTCAAAAAGGTGTTCGATTTCATTTTAAGTAGGAGTTGTTAAATTTAACCATATTTTAATTATTGATAAGTTGATAAAATTAATTTATTTAGCTTATCAATAAACATGTACACTTCAAAATGTCAAAAGAGAATTTGACCTTAGCATGATCAAAATGATTCTAAAAAATTGTATGATCTTGGAATGCTATTTTCCATTGTTTTTTAATATTTCCATTTGATATTCTTTCATCTATATCACTTTTGACATGCCTTATCTTTTAAAGCACTCATTGAACTACATATTGACAATTATTATTATTTTTGCCAATGCTTTAATATGTGTTATGCTTGACACATATTTTACTTCTCATTTAAATCATGATTAGTTTACCTTTACTTTATAATTAAGTATTAATTAACATTCTTCCTTTTTATTAGTTTAC
>CANTUR010001909.1:0-5000 GCA_947683625.1 Mallotus nudiflorus
TCGGGAGTTCTAACTTCGTTCCTATGGCTTTGGCATTCAGCTGTGCTCAATCTCATATCTGGATTGGTACTTTCCAAAATATCATTACTTTTTTAATTCCCACCCCCTTTAAGGTGAATTCCATTAGTTTGTCATCCGATTGGCACACCAGGTACTTCGCGTACGCATCGGACCTAAGACTCCGTCCAGTCTCGAACCTAAATAGGTGGTCAATCTATCGATGGGTACTTCTAGTGGTTTGCCGGAGAAGCTCTTGTTTTTCTTTCAGGAGTTGGTTGGTGGCATGGACACCGGGACTTTTCTTTAAGTATTTGTTTGCTGTCACAGGTAGTAGAACATTATCCACTCCAGCAGTAGCAGATGTAGAATCTGAAAGGTGGGATTCCCGGTTGATTGGATGCTTCCGTTAGATCTTCTTCCCCGTAAGCCATTGAGAGTTCGGTTCTAGCCAATCCTAATCCACCCGCAGGCCTTCTAATCATCTAGAGTACCCGTTGAAATTGGAGCTGCAGTTACAGCAGTTTTACTTTCTCCCCTTCGCCCTGATTGAGTAGGCATTCCCGTAACAGAGGGTAATTTTTCTAGTAGCAGCGAGTATTTACTTGAGTCAGCCTAGCCTATTAAGTCTTTATCTCCAGAACTGGGAAAAACCCCAGGAGTGGAAGTGCACGGGGAGACAGGCGAGCCGGTGGTATAAAGCTTCCATGTAGTTGGATAGGCCATAATAGTTTCCAGTTCCCCTTCCAGGCATTTTGAAAACTTTCTGGCTTCCCTTCCATAGTAGTATATCTTGATTTTTGAGGGCTATAAGTACATTTCGTTCCAGCCCCTCTCCCAGGCAAGGGCTTCTCTGCTCTGGTTCACCACCCCATATTTACTAAGCTCCTGTAAGAGTTCTGGTTTCCGGGCAATCTTACTATAAGTCGTCTCCTTTAGGGTAATTTCTCTAGTGCCAGTACCCTTTACATTACTGATTCTCGAAGCAGGTAGAAAGATGCGAAAACGGCTTATTCTGATTCAATTAAAGTGTTCGATTCGAGGAGATTGATATTCAATTGCTAACTTTATTCCGAAAGATCTAGTTCCTATTCTCTTACTATGTCCGAGGACAGTCACCTTGCAGAAAGCTCCTTAAGAGTGTCCTTGTCCTTTCTTTGATTTCACCTCTTTTCTAAGCCCGGAAGGAAATGGCGTCTCGTATGTTAAGATGCGCTAAGAGCTCTTATTCCGACAAAGGCCAAGCCCTCTTCCTTTTTTAGTTTTCTCTGTCCCCTCTTGAAGGCAAGGCAGATCTTTGGAAAAAACTAAAATAAAAGAATGAAGCTGTTGGCATTCCCCTATTTGAGACAGTAGGCGGCCTGCTCGTGCAACCTCTTCTAGCAGCATATATTCCCCTAAGAGCAATAGGGGAAGAAGAGTCAAAAAGGGGCGCTAAGAAAGAATTGAGTCATCCTTTAGACTCCTAGTAAGTCGCTCACTCTATTTAGAGTCAATGTCTAACACTCGAAAAAAAAAGAAGAGTAACCATCGAAGCGAGACCACAGTCTCCAGGTCACAGTCGACGATCGAGAGACAAGCATGGACGTGGCGTGGAAGAGAGCCTACGTTACGGTGCCATATTCCCTTCTTTCTGGTACGCTTTCCTCGACCAATAGCTTCTTTACGTCCACAGATCGCTTCTTCCTGTTCCGATGCAGTGGGATCAACAAGGGACTTCGCAACGTACATATCCATCTTCGGAGTCTAATTAGGCAGCTACTATGGGTCATCATTTAGGGCAAATGCTGGTAACCATCATCGCCCTCTTACTCTTACAATTATATAAAGTTCAGTTTTGTTTGATCAGAGTGCTTTGGAAGCACAAGGTTCACGTCAGCTTGAGAAGACTGAATCTTGTCCCATGGTTACAACTGCTCCTAATCCGCAATCATTCAATGCAACGGTTTAATATGTACCCTCCGCTACCGCCTGATCCTCAAGTCACTCTTTCTCTTTGGTTGAGAAGTTGGTCTTTCGTGCTCCTCCCCGAGAAGCACTTCACTCCAGCTCATTAAAGGATCTCCCTCGACAGCACAGTTAGGTTTTAGAGAAGGAACTGATTTACCTAAGTAGCCCCGATAATCATTCCTTGCTTTGCGCTAGATTCAGTATGGTGATACACATTTGTTAAATAACAAGGGGCTTAAGAGAATGGCTGCTTTGGGGAGTTTTCTTATATACGAGACCCACCATTTGATCGAATTCCTCTGTATTCTCTTCCTTAGCAGCTCCTTCTCGAAGACCAGATTAATGGTCAACGACTTTGACAGCCTTTCCTTCACACAAGGTTTTGAATCCTTCTCCCCCGCTTAGGACAGTAATAATAGAAGGTAAGCTAGCATTAGCAAGGCAAGTTAACTTGAAGCAATAACTCTTAAGGGCGGGAGTGAATGCACCATTGGAGGATTGGGCACGAAGGCTAAAAGAAGAAGTAAGGTGCGATGGGCACTCCTTAAACCGCTTTCTAGTTGAAGATGGAGGTGAGGGAAGACAGAAGGAATAGCATGATTAGTCACCTCTTGTAGCATTCTTCTTGTATTAGTATGAAATAAGACTAGAAAAAGAGAATTCCTTTTGGTTAAGAGAAAGATTCATGGGTCGAAGCGAAAGGAGCGAAGGGATGAAGATAATTTGGATGAATCTCTGGATGATAATTTGGATTCAAATATAGAAGAAATGCCTAATTTAGTGGATGATATTATTAATAAGGATTTAACAAGTGAAATTCAGGATTTTTTTCCATCAACCAGTGAAATGCCTTTGGATTCAGATGCAAAAACAAAAAAAATGGAGGAATATTAGTTATTAGGACAGGACCAAAAGGCCTTCACCCTTTTCAGTAGCCATCAATGGCGAGCCCCCAAGGGAGGGCGAACTCTATCCGTTCCGTCTCCTTATTTACGAATAGTGCCTGCTAACTAATCTCATTTACTAGCTATTCTATCTTGAGCAAGAGGACGATGTAAGAGGTAGATAAATTGATACAAGAAGATAGTCCGAACCCCCTAATGCAACCCAGTTACCAAAAGCGGGAGAATCTTCGTTACATGCCTAGCGTAGGATAATGATGCGTAGGATCTTTGATCGATAGGCTAGGTCTGAGAACCCAAAGGAAAAGGTCAAGGGTAGACGAAGAGAAGTGCCTAAACAGATGAGTGAGTCCTGCAGGTGATTTCACCCCAGAGAGAATGAGTTCGATCGTTTTCGACACGAATCAAGGGCTGAAGAGCTAAACTGGTATGAAGTGGGGCTTCGGGCGTAGCAAACCAAAGAGGAAGAGAAAAGGCAGGGGTGAGCCCAAAGGCACGACCAAGATAATTTTCTCAAATCCAAGTGATCAGACGATGTACAGACGATCTTTCCTGTTATACCGAAATTACTTGGTCCGATCCAGCTCCAGCTTCCTGCTACTATAAAGACAACTAAAGGTAATGCCAATTATCTTACTTACTCTTTTTTTGATAGCAAGGGCGAGGAAATCTGGTAGAAGCGAAGCGCTTACGTTTACATAATAGGGGCGGAGCTCTTTCATTTGATGTCAGGATTGACTATGAATTCTCCTAGTGAGAAGTTGTGGTTATTTTTTTTTCTAGTACGGTTTGAAGAAGGACAAAAGTTCTGGCTGTGGCTTTCGTTGAGCCGATTATGCGAGACCAAGAGCTCTTCAAGAATGACCAGCAATGGCAAAAGCAGAGCCCAACACTTGATCGATCGTACATGTGTTCGGCTATGCGTAGAGTAGTTCGATTCGTGTTCAATACATAGAGCGCGCAGGCGTACTTTCGTTACGGACTTTTCCTATTCTATTCTCATTACGAGATGAGCGGGTTGGAGAATAAGATCAAGTCGAAATATAGAAATTCTTTATCTTCTGAATGAAAAGGAGAGTATAGATGGGACGGTCAAGAGATTCTGGCTATCAAGTTCCAGTGTGATCTACGCCTGTTAGACTGCCGGGCTGTAATGGATTGGACTATGAATACTTCTTTATAGTGAAAGATAGGATGGGAATACCACCTGTCGGTATGATATCAAACGTCTTACTCAATCTAGTCTTGGTGAATTTCGATCGGGAATTTCGATCTATGTTCCCGTATCTTCCTTATTTCAGGTATCTCGATGAGGCTTTCGTGGCTTTTACCTTGACAAGTAATGAAGTCGAGGAAATAGATGATGTAGAAGAATTGATCCAGGAAATGGATACTTTCTTACTGGAATTGAGATTAGATGGTAAAGTAGATTTGCTTTCAGCGGGAGATATGCCCGTACCCTCTTTTGGAGGTTTCGTCTTTTTGAATGACGATGGTATTATTACCTTTATAGAAAGCTTAGACATGATGGTTTAAGGATACTCTTTTTTATTAGGCAGGACGAGCTATAACTAATTAGATTAGCGCAAATCTCTCTCAAATAGGTAACGGGAAGTACATAGGGGCTGGAAAGCTGAATGAGAACCTGAGTAGAGAGGCAAACTCTTTCTAAGACGTGCGCCTGTCAAGCAGTTAAGATCTTGCGAATTTCCTATCGGAGTGAATGAGTACCTGGTTTGTGAAGGTAATAGCTTTTATCTCCTCTCAATCACTACGAGCTTGTCTCTCTTTGTTTGGTTGTTTAGTTCCGTAGCCTTTTTATAGCGACAGTTAGATGCCAGTTTAGCTAACGAGAGGGGATTAAACGACTTCGCTTATACCGTTCGAAAGGCGCTCCAGCCCTTATGGATAAATAGATAGAACCGTTCTTTCTTTGCGGTTACGGTAAGCAAGTCTATTAGTACACAACACTCGTTTATAAAAGACAAATAACTGACTTTACTGACGAGCGTGAGAGCGATGCACTTTGTATTTTGGTTTTTAACTTCTAAGAGCTTTTAAGTCGGAACTCAAAGCTAGTGCGTTAAGCAAGCTTGTTTGTTGTAAGGCTATCGAATTCCCTCTTTCAGTTTTGCTCGCCCTACTTCTAAA